>CAIGRN010054668.1:0-18718 GCA_903798345.1 Fraxinus anomala
TCTTTCGTAGTACCTTCTTTAAAAGGTAATTTGCTGACAATATATAGTTAATAGTGTTGAATTGTGATGCCATTTGTGACAGTTGCATATTCAACCTTTGGGCTATGATGAAAACATGGGCTTGGCCCATATTGCTGGAAATATTAATTCAACCATTGCCCGATAACGTAAAGAGACTGGCCCAAAATCCGGCCCAATCTATTTTCGACTTGAGCTGCTCTGGACCTTTGATTCCTTGTTTGATCTAACGGCTGATGCTTGGTATTATATATCCCAGCTGAAGTGTCATTTAGGGGACGATTTTTTTTCCCACTTGTTCTCTCCATTCCTGTCTGAGAAGCTTCTGGGCTTTTCTAGATTTGATCTTCTTTGTGTTCTCGTATCTTTTTGATACTTTGTGTGTGGATTAAACATCTGCTTTTAATCTTCAATCTGTGTGGTTGATGCCTTTGTGGTTCTTTGAGAAAGAGTGTTTTTTCTGTTGGTTTTGGCTATGGGTTTTTTCGTGCTATTGAGTAGCTATTGTGGGATTAGATTAGGGGTTTGGTGTGTTTGAGGCTGTGTCTCTATACAAAAGGGTACAATGAATATTTCTGAGTCCTAAATGAAATAAGGATTTGTTTCTTGTCCGTGCAATGTCTTCTCTGTGATTATGTTCTTATGCTTCCATTGCGATTTTGGCTTTACAAATAGGATACTAATTATCCTACTATTTTTCATCATCTTTCTGGTTATTCTTGCTGCTTCATTAGCCATTCCTTTATCCATTGATCAACAACCTGATATTTCTGATGAACAAGAAAGAATAGAACAGGCAGGGGGCTTCATCCTTCGGGCAGGTAACTGCTATCTTTCTTAGGTTTAAATTCATTTTCTCGTTCATGAATTATATATCTCATTTATTGGGCAAATTGTTGTCAAACGACTACTTGAGCTATGATGTTAAATCATCATTTATTCAGTCGATATCGACATGAAATATCGACACCTCAAATGGAACGACCTAAGCCTATAACTTATTTGGGCCATTGCTTCATCGGATTAAATATTAGAGTTGCTCATGGTCCGACCCTTTACTCCTTGGATGACTTTTGGTGTTTGACCCACTTATTGGTTATCTATTATTTGTCTTTTGGCCCCATTCCACTACTTAACCTAAAAGCCTACTTCACTACTATATATTGGGAGCTCCTTTGTATTGTGAGAGATACGTTATTGCTTAGCTCCATTTTTTGAGAATACTGAATGCTTCTTTGGCTCTGTGCTTCCTTTGCAGTTTGTGCTTCTTCTTGTTTTTCTTCTTAGCCTTTGTCGCAGTTTTGTATGGCTGCAATAACCTCTCATCTTGTGTCCTTAGTGGACAATACACAAGCAAATAGAGTTGGGTGTAGGTTGTAACTTTGGTGGTGTCGATCTTAGTGTATATGGTATGCTGGGTCCAGAAAGCCTTCGGTGGTCAATATTTCGATCAACATCGTGTATCATAGAAAATATTTGTTTTGAACTAGTTACCCCATCCCCATGAATTGGAATTCTGTTGGCACAAATTGGGTGAAGCAGCAAATGTGTATATTTGATTCGAAATCTAACATCAGCAGGTAACTGATAGAGATCACTATCAATTTTATTATCGTCTTTACTTATATTGACGATAGAGTGCAAAACCTTCACACGCCCCTTTACCTCTTTTTCATAATAAAGTATATATGCGTTTGGGGTTCAAAAATAGCACCAGTGATTGTACTATTTTTATTTGAAGCTTTAAGATGTGATATTAATTTCTTGGTGGCGTTTTATCGCTTCATGTAGTATATATATAAGTTCATTATTTAAAGGTGTTCATATAGGCTATTAGTTGTTTAATTTTATATTTTACAATTTACTATTAAATTAAGCGTTGTTATTATTATTATTATTATTATTATTATTATTATAGTTCAAGATAAGAATATTGTAAATTAAAGAAACCCCAAATCCATCATAAAATGAATTTAAAACAACAACAAAAAATAGAATATTTGCATTTTACAGATTAATATTATACATTTCCCGTTCTAAAAATTTACAATTTTGATAACGATTTTTTATCCTTAATTTCTTTGGAAGGTTTGTTGGCTTCACCATGGAGAGATTCAACGATGGATTCCACGTCTTCTTCGACTCCTTGGACCTGCAATTACACATCAACAATTAGTATTTATAGCAACTTGCTCCCGTAAGACGGTGATTATTTTGAACATACTAAGCTTTCATTAGAATAAATTATAAATAATAAGCCTAATTTTCAATCACAAATTCCAGTACACCTAACATATTTTAATCACATATTCAATTTAAATAGTTTAAAATCATTCATAAATCTTCCCAAATACACTATAAGCTATTGAGTTTTGATGCCCGATTTTGATAAAAATCAATCTTCTCAGAATTAGGATTAGTTCAAACCCTCACATATTAATTATTATTTTTAATAGTAAGCAATGCGGAGATTTTAACCTTAGCTCGCGTTTGGTGGAGATTAAAATCAGATTTTTAGTAGTTTTTAATAAAAATTGATAGAATATGTGGTTAAAAATCTATGAACCCCGTAAAATATGTAATTAAAATTAATTGTTGACTTTGACTTAAATTAAAATCTAGATTTTAATTACACCCATACAGGGGCTTAATATTAAGAACCAAAAATGATGGTAGTGTTTGAAAAAACTAGAGGTGGCTCGGTTAAAAAAAGTGTTTTAAAAAAATTTAAATGATAATTTCTTTACATCAAAATCCAAAAAATTATTGTTTGCCACTTGCAATTTTAAACAAAAAGAAAGAAAAAAGGAAAAGGGCCCTCAGCCTATAACTGCTCCTACGATTGGAACAAATTATAAAATGTTAATGTTGTACGATGATAATTAACTAAAAGTTTTCTTAAAGAATCAAAATACTTAAATTATTTTTTAAATATTGATTAAGGTTCCAGTAATTATCTTAACTTACTTGGTCAGATTATAAATACTAAGTTTATTAAAGATTTGTCAAACCTCAAACTTCATTATATTATAATGCAAATTTATTAGGTATACCTTATGGATAATGTCTCCAAGTAAATGAGCATCCTTAGCTGTTTTTTCAGCCACATTTTCAATAAAATCCACGGCTTTTCTAAATCTCCCTCCTTCGGGAAGGTCATCAGCTATGTCCTCCGCCACTTTATCCACCACCTCCGCCACCCTTTCTACGACTTCTGTTATATGTTCTATCATCTCGACTGTAGAATCAACTTCATCTGCGAAATTTTTAGCTATTAGAAAAAACAATAATTGTTTGCAAGCTTGAAAAATTAAATTAAGTAGAATAATACTTTTAAGTTTCAAAAATGGTTCCCGATTGTTTGTCCCGAAGGGTAGAACCATTGTAAGTAGTATTCCCGGGATCCAGTTTTTCCTGAATAAGTTTAGCAAAATCATATGTAAGGTAGAGCATATGAAGTATTTAATGCATGAATTCTCGTGCATGTTTGGTACAAAACACTGAATAGATAGCACTAACAGAAACATAGAAAAATTAAAATCTCATTTATTGCATGTATAGTACTGATGTCGTATATTGAGCATGTTAGAATGAAGTTCGACTTACAAGGAATTTGAAGACAGAGAAGGAAATGGAACTCTGGGAACATTGATATTGACAACAAATCTCCTAAAACACATCAATTTTAAATGTTAGCTGCAAAATATGATTGCTAAAGATGCTGCATAGTCAACTTGGGAGTTAGGACTAGTGGCTTGCTCTAGTTTATGAAAATTTTATGCGCTGGTTAGACTTGCATGTGAAGGGGACGTGTACACGTACCTTTTATTTCTATTATCCTCGTGCATTCCAGAGTATCTGCGGAGATATTGATATCCCAAACTCTGCTTACTCAAGAGAAGCATGGCTTCTTGTGTAATATGGAATTGGAACTAGAAAAAGTTCGAAACATATAATAAGGCTTGAGATGGAGGGTGCTAGTCGAAGTGTACAATCTTGTCTTTGACAAAAGAAATCTTGCCATTTACACACTTCAGTTAATGCACCAATCTTCGTATTCGTACACGATTTCAGGTTTTGCAGTAATTTTGTTTATGAAACTATATGGAGTTTGTCAAGAAAAGTTAGATATAACAAAGTCTATATATAGAGAGAGAAGGTCTGCACTTTAGGAGGTAACTTAAAGTGGCTGAAAAGGGTATATTTCGGGGAAATTTCCGCAGACGCTGTAGAATTGAGAATCTTGCAGATAGAAGAAACCAAAATATATATATATATATATACCATCTTTGAAAAATGTTTTTGTTCTTATCAGCAAGTACCTGCGGGATGACCTGCGGGATGACTTTTCAACTTAAACTCATTGTGTAAAACATGTTCAATGAGGAATAACTGTTTGGGGATGGGGGTAAACTTTTTAAGTACGTGTGATGAAAAACTATCGCAGCTTGTCAACTCTCATTTTCCTCTAATTTTTTAGGTGATATACTACTTGTTAAATATGAAATATTCTATTGGAGTTTTTAAAAATTTCCTCACTTCCTTGGAATGTCGAAGCAAAACTAACGATTTCACCACCACTAACTCCGAGTTGGCTTTTTTTTGTTATACCTCCTTGTTGGAATCTACATATAATTATATATAGGTTACTATAAAAATTACAAATAATAAATATACGCATACTTCAACATACCATGTATATGTAAATCATTATATACGTGTAGCACAAACACTTATGAAATATGTAGTTAAAATTAATTATTGACTTTGACTTTAATTAAAATCCGATTTTTAATTTCTATACAATAGGCGTTAAGTTTTATTTTTCAAAGTTGGTTGAATCACCACAATTTGATAGAAAATGAAGTAATATATACTTATTTATTCATATATTCATTCGGGCATCTTTACTTTTTTTTATGGGTACATCCATTTTAGCAGGTTCATGTATGGAAAATAATTAAGGTTTCATCACATCCACCACCACGGAACCACCACCTCTCCGGCTCCCATACTGAGGCTATTGTTACCTAAAATAAGTATTTTAGTCATGATAAGTAATACCACTCAAAAGCAAAGAGGCAATACAGTGACTAGCGTTGATTACAAGGACGATGGGTGGTGATTTTAGAGGGGCCGGTGCCGAAGGCGGCTGATGTTTTTTTATTTTAATTTTTAATGCTTACGTTTTGTGGTAGGTACCATTTTCTTTAGACTTTTTGGACAATCCAAGGTGAGGTTCTTGCCCCCCCTACCCATCCCCTCCCCTCCCCTGCACCCGCCATTAGCTCACTTCTTCATTCTGTGATTTACTGATGTGTTACAGGTGCTACCTTGGTAGCAGAGTGTGTGGTCTATTTTTTTTCTCCTGCATTTCCAATCAAATATCGTCTCGTGTTGTCTGTGAAAAAAAATTCATGTGATTGAGCCTATAAAAGTAACATGATTCTATGTGATATGTAGTAGGTGAGGTTCAGCTCAGACTGTCACGTGGATAGCCATGTCAGCAGCCAGTCCACGTAGACAGAAATCAGGCGAAGAGCCAGGAAGGTCAAGGAGAAGAATTGACGAAGTTGAGGTTGAGAGAGGTCCTTCAAATAAGTTCAGCCGAAGTCCTTCAATGTCAAGGCAGAAGCCCCTTCAAGCGTCCTTGAGCCGAAGCTGGCCTTGGTCCAAATTGAAGTCGACGTTGTTCCCTATAACAGATTTAAAAGGGTGTCAGTGTGTCAGCCTACAATTAGAACGACAGAACTCTTGTCAAATATTAAATGAAATGAAAGGACGTTGATGTGATGCTCCTCTTAAGGAAATGAGGCCACATGGTTCTGATCCAACGGATACCACGTCTGCCAACGTAGTATAAATAAGTCATTCTTGTAACTAAAAAGGGGTTGGAGGATGGATTGAAAAAGAAACAATTACATACCTGATATTTACATAAACTCTCAAGAATTCCATGTAAACTGGAACATACAATATATAAACATATATATGCTTTTTATCCATCCTTGGACATATACCCATTTTTGGTGATTACATAGATTACTCTGATTCATACTCGGCGATCGTTGTTAGCGCGATTGCCTCCTATTCTACTTGTCGGAATCTGAACGTTTTCGTTTCTTGTCGAAAAGTGCCTCCCGCGCTAAGTTTCAACCGACTATCGCCATCATCCCGATAAAAGCGCGCCGGAATCGTGCTAGACGTGACAAGAGTGGGCTTGACATCTGTTGATTCATTTTTTGGAGTCAACAGTAGGTATTTCAAGAGATATACTATGAGTACAGAAAATTCACAGAAAGACTTGTCTTCCTGTGATTGGGAGCTTTCAAATTCTCACGTCACTAAGCCTGTAAAAGTAACATGGTAAATGTGGTTTTGACTAAAAATAGATGTCATATTATATTTGTTCACATATTGCCCACGCGATCGTATTTTTGGTATTAAATAGTCATAGTACCTCTCTCAAGAGTGACATGATTTCTTCTATTTTTCACTTTCTTGAAGTAGACATACTGTCTATTAGTTGTTTAATTAATAAATTTAAGTTTTATATTCAAAAATTTTAAAAACAAACATATGGACTATTGATTCTTTAATTGATAAATTTGATTTTATATTTACAGTTGAAGAAAAAAAAAAAAAAAGAACGTATAAGAAATATACAAGGTGCAGGATGAAAGGTCAAAATTTGTAAAACAGTATATATAGAGAACTTTTCTTTATAGTTTTTATGTTCATTATACTTGAATTATGTTATAGTCGATGAATATGATTTAATTTATATATATATTTGGTTTTTATTTTCTGCATCTAGTTATTTCATGCTCACAGTTGTCTTTTAAGTTAATTATATTGGAAAAAATGAAGTTGAGAAGTTATTATGCCCCAAACCAAGTATTTTTAATGATCGAAATTACCAAACACCACAAAATTACAGAAATTAAAAGAAAGAAAACAAAACACAAGGATTTTTCACTCCGAAGAGTCCGGATGTTCAGTCTTGCGACCTAATTACCCGTTGAGCATCTGCAATGAGATATAGCTCTAGATCCACTCAGAAAAATCAAGAATCAGTACAAATATACGAAGAAACCAATAGTTTCTTCAAGTTCAATCTTGCATCTATTACAAACCGTAATCACACAACCTTCAATCTCTAAATGACTGTACATAACAATTAGAAACTCACAAAGAACAAAGATTGAAGAAACCCATAAGGATCAATTAAAGATTTATAAGAGAAAACCCCAACTATACTCAAAGAATGGGAAACGAAGAAACTCAAGAGACAGAACAATCTGGAAGCCCAAACAAGAGCCAAGATCAAGTCACGTATCTATCCAATTGAACCGTCAGCATCTAATGATCGGAATGAGGCCACGTGTATGGAAAATTCTCAATCATAAAGAGGCCAAACCCGTCTCCACTTAATGAGGCCCAATTTCACAGATGGCCCAACAAGGCCAAGTAATAGTGAGACAACCCAAATATATTAACAATCTCCATCTCGCTGAAGTATTCATTGGCCTTCCTATTGGATCTAGTAATGTATATATACATTGTTTCATTTGTTCTATAAAACCTGTAAAAAAAATTGTTAGTTAGACTCGTTTCATAAAAAATACTTGAAGTTCTAATTATCACAACATCAGGTGATATTCAGAATCTTTAAGAAATTTCTAAATTTATTTAAAGGAAATACCTTAATCCCCAAATCTGAAGGATTAAATTCTGTAGGAATTTTAACTAAACTGATCATACATTTTTCTGCCATATTTTTTACAAAATGAAACTTAATGTCTAAGTGTTTAGTTCTATCATGATAAACACGATTTTACTCAAATGAATGGTACTTTGATTATCAGTATAAATCCTAAAAGAATCATTCACAAAGCCAATTTCATTTAACAGACCTCTTAACCATATACTTTCTTTAGCAGCATCACGTGCAACAATATATTTAGCTTCAGTTGAGGACAATGCAACTAATTTTTGTAACCGTGACTTCCAACTAATGCAGCCATCACACAAAGTGAAAATATAAGAAGATGTGGATATTCTTTTATCTAAGTCACCAGTAAATCAGAATCAGTGTAACCTTTTAATTTTATCCATTCATTGCTTCTTTTAAATTCTAAACCTAATTCAGAAGAGCCTTTAAGGTATTTTAACATCCATTTCATAGCCAACTAGTGTGTTTCACCTGGATTGGCCATAAACCTGCTTAAAATGCTAATTTCATGTGCTAAGTCAGGTCTAGTACACACCATAAGATACAACATATACCTGCTAAGTGTACTAACAGCAATTGCTAAGTCAGGTCTAGTACACACCATAAGATACATTATAAAACCTATAGTGTTTGCATAAGGTACTTTCTCGATTCTTCCAAATTCATCTTTTGTTTTAGGTGATTGTTCACTAGTCAATTTAAAATGATTAGCAATGGACGAAGAAACGGGTTTACACTCAAGCATAAAAAAAATTTCAAGTATTTTCTTCACATAAGAGCTTTGTTTTAACAACAATATGCAATTATCCCTATTTCTTTCTATTTCTATTCCAATAATCCTTTTAACTTGTCCCAAATCTTTCATTTCAAATTCAAATTTCAATTTTGGCTTAATGAAATCAATTTTAGATTTATCATGACAAGCAAGTAATATATCATCAACATATAAAATCAAATAAATGGATTCAAGTCCACCTAAACCATTGAAAAAGAAACATGAATCATAATTGTTTTTTTACAAAACCCAATGTTTGCACATAAGAGTTAAATTTGATGTACCACTGTCTGGGGGCTTGTTTTAGCCCATAGAGTGATTTCTTGAACAGACAAACCTTTTCAGTTTTGGACTTAACTTCTAACCTCAAAGGTTGATTCATATATATAGTCTCATCAAGGTCACCATTCAGAAAAGCTGTTTTAACACCAAGTTGATCTAATTCCCAGTTATAGTGAGCAGTGAGAGCTAATAGAATTTTGATGGAGGTATACTTAGCCACATGAGAGAATATTTCATTATAGTCTACCCCTTCTTTTTGAGTGAACCTCTTAGCCACTAGCTTGACTTTGTACCTTTTACTTTCTAGATTAGAATCTCCTTATTTAATTTTAAAAATCTACTTACAATCAACTATCTTTTGATTCTTAGGTCTGTCAACCAAAACCCAAGTCTCATTCTTAATAAGAGAGTCAATTTCTTCATTCATAGCCTCTTTCCAGAGTTTTGAGTCAGAACATTTAATGGCATCATCAAAGGTAGCAGGTTCTGAATTCAAGGAATCAAGAGCAGAAAATAAAGTAACAAATTCATCATTATTGAATCTGGTGGAGGGTCTTATTTCTCTCCTCTCTTTGTCTCTAGTTAGTTGATAATCAGTAAGAGTAGTATGAGCATGTTCATTTTCATTTTCAGATTTAGTTTGCTCATGATATGACTCAGTTTAAGTAGACTCCACCTCAATAGAATCATCTTGATTAACAACATTTTCAGTTTGATTTTTCAGGACATTTTCTTTAACATTTTAAGAAGATGATTCATTATAAGGCATGTCACTTTTATTAAAGATGACATTTCTACTAATAATCACTTTATAACCATTTTGGCATTTGACCCACAGTCTATACCCTTTAACTTCCTCTCCATAGTCCATAAAAACACATTTTAAGGACCTATGTTCAAGTTTACCTTCACTTTAATATGAATAAACAGTGTAGCGAAAAACTTTGAATATGCTGTAATCAGGTATTTTTCCAGACCACAGTTTTTTAGGAATTTGAAAATCAATGGCACTGGATGAACTTCTATTTATTAGATAAGTTGCAGTTTATGGGCTTCTTCCTAGAAAAACATAGGAAGACTAGAACTGTACGACATACACTTTACCTTTTCCAATAGGTATTTATTTATTCTCTTAGCAATACCATTTTGCTGAGTAGTGTATGTTACAGTATCTTAGAATTCTATATTCTTTACAAAATGAATCAAATTCTGAATTACAAAACTCAAGTCCATTATCAGTCTTTAACACTTTGATATTCTTATTGGTTTGGTTTTCAATCATTAGTTTCCATTATTTGAAAGTTTTAAAAGTATCATATTTTTATTTAAAAGAAAGGTCCATATTTTCTTGAAAAGTCATCTACTATAAGTAGATAAAACCTAAAACCACTTAGGGTAATTACAGATGCTGGATCCCACAAGTCAGCATGTAAATAGTTCAAAATAGAGTTGGATTTACGGGTTCCAATTTTGAAACGTACCCTTTTCTGTTTTCCAAATACACAGTTTTCACAAAAAAAAATCAATTTTTTAATATTATCATTTCCAAAACAACCAAGATTTAACAAACTCAGAAGAAGTGTTTGAAGAATTATATTCTTGGCAGACACCGAAAATGGTGGAGCTATTAGATTCAAAGGTGATAGAGGAATCTAAAGACCTACAAGTTTTAAGTGATAAAAGAGTTTACAAGAGTAACACAAAGTCCTGAGAAATATGACATGCTCTAGAAAACATTAATGGAGGATTGGCAAAGTCAACAAGAGATTGGGGTATGTACTAATTCGCAATTACTAATAAAGAAGTCGTGGTGGAAATGAGAAATCAAATACCAAGCATATTAACCTAGAAATAGATGAAAATGAAAGTATGAAAGAGCTAGATATATTTGAAGTAGCAAATATATTGAATGAATGATTGAGCACTTCAAAATTTTAGATACAATTGAGCATAACTAAAAATAAAAAATCAATGCCAAAGGGAAGAAATGAAGAATCATCATTGACTTCAAAGAAATTTTCAGAATTAGCTACTTCAATTAGAATCTTAATTTTATTTATGGAATCATCCATAATTGGCGTTAAGGTGGAGAAAAGCTGCTATATCAAGAAGCGTTAACCACCAACACTCATGCCTATATATGTGTGTATTTGTTGTATGTATTGTGTATGAGTGGTATGAAAGAGAGAAGCAGTAGGTGTGCAATCACTTGGTGGTGGCTGCCATATAATTAAATAAAATAAGTTTGAAGTGTAGTGCCTCAAGTGTCATATTGTGTAAAATCTTTCTCAATAAAATTATATTTTTGTGGGTTTAAACTCAATGGGGATGCTTGGGTTGAACCACTACCACCAGAGGCGGTGCCGACGCCATCTCATCCACCACAAGTGCCCACTGTCATGGTTACATCTAGATATCCCAATGCCCTCTTCAGCGGTGGTGGTATATAGTATATTCTTTCCTTCTCTTGCTTTCAATTTTTTACTTAACGAAGAATTTACTTAGAGGGCACTCCAAATTTAGTGTATTAGGAATTTGTTGGCAAGAATCCTTGTCCTTTTTGTGCATTTGAGAATAGATTTTGTAAAGGCAAAAGTTTATGAGAATTTGCATTGAAAATCATTTTGCTGGAAAAACAATCATGCTACATGTGCATTCCACTTGACATTAAGTTTGACACTCTAACACACGGCTTTCATAATCTTCATTGATTTTTACAATAATCTTTCGCTTCACTAGTTAGATTTTGACACATAGGGATGTCAACAAGGAATGACATATAGCTTTATTTGTTGGAAAACTGAATTATATCAATGAAATTAGGGAGGAAAATGATTATCAATAAACTGAGGATCCAATCATAGAACATTTGGTAGGTTGGATTAGACGGGATGGGACAACATGAATAAGAAAGATGATGACATTTTGTGTTTTATAGTGTTGAGTATGTTCTAATATTGCTTGCTGAACAATCTCTCAGATTTTTTTTATTTTTTAACAATGTAAATGAAACGGGTTTTGAAATGAAATAACAACAATTTTCACTGTCATAAATCGGGAGTGAAAATGGATGATGTTTTGAAACTCTCAGTAGCAAATGACTGCATTGAGTTTTTTAGGTTTGTTTTGACTCTAGTACTTATAAATGGTGGAATTTGAATATTGTTTATGAATTTATCAATTGCAGCTTTCTCCCTGGAAATAGCAATGCAAGGTTCACTTATGGATATTGCAGTTTCAAGGGTAAACGTGCTTCCATGGAGGATTTCTACGAGACAAGGATATCAGAAATTGATGGTCAATTGGTTGCTTTTTTTTTTTTTTTTTTTTTTTTTTTCTCTTTTTTTTCTTTTTTATTTTTTTTTTTTATTTTTTTTTCAGGTGGAATTTCTTTTTTTTTTTTTTTTTTAGGAGTGGCATTGTTGGAACTAAAGAGCAGTTTGAATGACAGTAAGAACTTGTTGAGTAACTGGATAGATTCTGATGCATCTCCATGTCACTGGACTGGTATTTCTTGCAGCCCTCAGGACCACAGGGTTATATCTATGTATGTCATCCATTTGTTGTTTAAATTAATATTTTATTTTAAAATCTGAATCTTGCTTAAGATCTTGATTTGATGATGTTTTTAGAAACTTGCCTTACATGGAACTTGGAGGAAATGTATCCCCCAGCATTGGTAGACTAAATAGATTGCAAAGACTGTAAGTTATCCCCCACCCCACCCCACCCCACCCCACCACCATATTCATTGGAGTTGAGTTCTGGGCTAAATGTTTTTTGACACCTTTTTTTAATTATTTGTATTTAGGGCACTTCACCAGAACAGCCTCCATGGTTTTATTCCAAATGATATTGCCAAATGTTCTGAACTGAGAGCCCTGTAAGTGAAAATAGCTATTCCTTATTGACTTGTTTGGTAAGAAGAATTAGATAGCATAGCACAGAACGGAGAAAGAAAAATAAGCTAAAATCATATTTGTTGATATTGTCTAGTCCTAACCAGCCTCAAGAGAAAAGATGCACTATTCATTTTGGGGATTCTGTATTTTCATTGTTCTATTTGTACTCCATAAAATTGTAAAATGCAGGTACTTGAGGGCTAACTATTTTCAAGGAGGCATACCATCAGATATTGGAAACCTTTCTCAATTAACCATATTGTGAGATACTCAAGTAATTCTTGACTTTTTGAGAAAGCCATTCTTCATTTGATTTCTCTATCAATGAATATGGGATTGTTGTTACCTAGGGATTTGTCAAGCAATTCACTTAAGGGTGCTATACCTTCTTCTCTTGGTCGTCTAAAACATCTACGATATTTGTGAGTTTGATTCAAATTAAACACTGTGTCCATTCTTTCGTTATGTATACAATTGTTTCATCTGTATTCTTGCTCATGCACTTGATCTCATTTCTTCAGAAATTTGTCTTCAAATTTCTTGTCGGGTGAAATTCCAGATTTTGGAACTCTAAGCACATTTGGCAGCAAGTCGTAAGTACTTAGCCGTTTGAGCCCATCTTTTTTTTTTTTTCCTTTTTGTAAAGAATGCATTTTGGAATTGTATTTTGATGGAAAATGCGTGGTTAAAAAATAAGGAAATATTTTAGGTTTGCGTGTAATATTATTTTATTGAAAAATGTGTGGTTGAAAATGAGAGAGAAAAATGTATTTTGAAAATAATGGGGACCAAACAATGTCTTATCTTAAGCCCCTGTTTGAGCCCCATTCTCCGAAGTTAGAAACATATAATTTTCCAAATTTCTGAGAAATATCAGTTGATAAACTTTGATTCTGAAACGTTAGTAATAATTTCTTAATTCATATATTTCAAAAGATTGGTTTACATTTAAGAGGGCAAGAACTAAGTAGTAGATTAATTTTTAGATTTAACTAAAATAGTCTGCAGCTTTTTGAGAAATCATAATTCAACCTGTACAATTGAAGTTGGCAGTGGCTTGAGTAATTATGAATGCACTTTTTTATCATCACTACAATTATGCATAGGTTTGGATGATTCACATACATGGTTTACTGCAAGAATGTATTTTGCCACATCTGTTCAAGTAAAGATATAACTGTATATGCTGGTATTGTACACTGAAAAGTTGTGCAAACTTTACACGAGATAGATAATTTCAATAAAGTTGAATATGCGGAGAATTGGTATTTGAATCCCCCTCTTCCAATCTATACTTCCAATTTAAAGAAAATGGTATAATTAGAACCCTTAAAGGGCTTCCATCCCTACATTAATGTATGGAATTTTACAGGCACTTTATTTACATCTATATTGCACGGACATTTCAACTTGGGTAGCTTGTTCAACATGCATTTCGGATACCAACACTCCTTAAACACTCTACCATGATTATTTTTCTTTTTCCAATTAAAAATATTATATATTTTTAACTCAAAGTTATTACTAAATAACTAATTTGTACTCATATTTAAAAGATTTCAACAAGAAAAATTAATAACAAAAATAAAACTAAATTTATACTATATAAATGAAGAATTTTAAAAAATTTAATCAACATGTCAGCGACTTGCCGTGTCAGTACTTTTTTAAGTCGTATCCGACACTTGTCGTGTCAGACATACATGTCTGTATCGATGCATAATATATTTACATCAATCTTCTCTTTTTATAAATAGAGATGATATCAATAGATCTATCCTTGTGTTTTTATACAAAGAGGTTTAACATCTTCAAAAGCTATTCTGAAAATGCTGCTATTATGCTTAGGTTTATTGGTAATTTAGATCTTTGTGGCCAACAAGTAAGCAAGCCCTGTCGAACTTCACTAGGATTCCCTGCTGTGTTGCCTCATGTTGAAAGCGATCAAGTTGCAGGTAGTTGTTCACAGATTAAGCTCTTGTTTGATTCCCATTTTTTGCAAAATATATTTTTGTCTCTTCTTTTCAACCACATATTCTTCAATGAAATAATATTACACACAAACAAAAAAAATTTTCTTATTTTTTAACCATACATTCTCCATCAATCTATTATTCCAAAATGCATTTTTAACCTTTTAATGAGGCTCAAAGGCTTTAAATTATTGGGAATTTAGCCCTTGTTTGACAACCATTATTTCAACTCTTTATTCTACATACTTATTTTCAACCATACATTCACACAATAAAATATTCTGTACATAAACCCAAAACTTTTCCTACTTTTTAGCCACAAATTTTCCAAAAATTCACTATTCAAAACTTTATTTTTGCCAAATAATGGCCATCAAACAGGGGTTTAGTAGGATTCAATCCTTGTGTTGCTATCCAATCAATGACGTCCTTTCCATGTAATTGAAAATTTTAAACTCTTCTAAACTGCTGTGTTGCTACAGTACCCTCTAAGAGGTCATCCCGCTATATCAAAGGAGCAGTAATTGGTGCAATGTCCACATTGGGTTTTGCATTTATTTTGCTCCTTGGTTTTCTCTGGATACGGTTGCTAACCAAGAAAGAAAGGGCTGCAAAAAGATACACAGAAGTCAAGAAACAAGTTCATCAACAACCAAGTAACCTTGATGTTTCTTCAAGTCTTTCAACTTTCTTAATCATTTTTTACTTCTAAGGTTCTTATTTTTTAAATAATGTTTCAGGTGCCAAGCTCATCACATTTCATGGCGATCTTCCATATCCTTCTTGTGAACTGGTTGAAAAGATTGAATCTCTTAACGAGGAGGATGTTGTTGGGGCTGGAGGATTTGGTACTGTATATAGAATGGTTATGAATGATTGTGGTACGTTTGCTGTTAAGAAGATTGACTGGACTCGTGAAGGTTGTGATGAAGCCTTTGAGAGTGAGTTGGTGATCTTGGGTAGCATCAAGCACATAAATCTTGTCAATCTTAGAGGATACTGCAAGCTTCCCACGGCCAAGCTTCTTATCTATGATTACTTAGCTATGGGCAGCTTGGATGATTTATTGCACGGTACATTTCTTCTTCTCGGTCTACTATGTCATTTTTTTTTTTTGGCAAAATACTAAGGTTGAATCTTTATTACCTGCTTCTAAATGCTTATTCTCTTATTATGAATTTAGTGTTTTGTTTCCTACTAGCTTACCAATTGAATAATCTGTTCATCAGAACGTGTAGATGACCAGACCTTGAATTGGAAAGCTCGTTTAAGAATAGCCTTTGGTTCTGCTAAGGGATTGGCATACCTACACCATGACTGCTGTCCAAAGATTGTTCATCGTGATATAAAATCTAGCAACATACTCCTTGATGAGAACCTTGAGCCTCGTGTTTCAGACTTTGGCCTTGCCAAACTATTGGTTGATGAGGATGCTCACGTCACAACTGTAGTTGCAGGCACATTCGGCTATTTGGCTCCAGGTTTGTTCTTTAACTTATTACGAACATTTTTAGTCTTGATCATTGGTATTAATGAATTCCATCATAATTTGAATGTAGTACATTTTAGTGCTCAAGAGGTTTGGGTTAATGTCAATTGCTGCTATTATTATGGCTTTGAAAATCAACAATTCTGAGTCTTTAACCCCACACCATCAACATCAATTAATTGCAATTAAGACGAGTCTATTGGCATATAATAGTAAGCTTCCTATTATTGCATATACTCTACGGAATGCAGTTTTAGAAATTTGGGAGATTGTTATTACTCTTGTTGTTAAGATGCATACAAGCAACAAAACCCCGCTATTTCTTTCTCGCCTGTGAAAATTTCCAAGAACCATCACGCGAATAAAACTGACCAAGATTTTTGTTCTTTAAAATGACGCAGAATACTTGCAGAGTGGAAGAGCAACTGAGAAGTCGGATGTATATAGCTTTGGGGTTCTACTCTTAGAACTCGTGACTGGAAAGAGACCGACTGATCCATCTTTTGTAAAACGAGGACTAAATGTCGTCGGTTGGGTATGCTTTTCTTGAATTCGAAGCTGTATCACTTCAATTATACATCTAAGCTTCACCTATTACATACTTTTTTCAACTGATAACATAATTTGCAGATGAATACTTTACTGAAGGAGAATTGGATGGAGGATGTCTTGGACAAAAAATGTCGGAATGCTGATGTGGAGACTGTAGAAGCAATTGTAGAAATAGCAGCAAGATGTACCGATGCAAATCCGGACAATCGTCCTACAATGCAACAAGTACTTCAATTTTTGGAGCAAGAGGTCATGTCACCTTGCCCTAGTGACTTCTACGAGTCTCATTCAGATAAATCTTGATATGTATCTCAACATCCGCCACCTTTTTGATACTATCCCCATGGTTGTCCCATCTCTGGGATTGTAAATTTTACATTCATGCAAATTGTGAATGAGTGTATTCTACCGTGCGAATGGTGTATATATCCACCTTATTTATTTGAGGCATTTTCATCCGGGAAGTTTACTATTGTCATGCCTGGGTTACGCTCAAACTCCGGTTGAGTTTCAGAATTGTCAATTGGGAATTGAGTCGAGTGACACGAATGCGTGGCTGGTAAACCTGGAACATGATTGAGGAAGTAAGACTACATCTTTTCTGCATAATTGCTGCCACAGCTTTTAATTTCCTCACCTAGATCATGGCAGCTTGCTCGTCAAAATTTTAAATTCTCCTTTGTTAGAATATGCAACAGAAACATAGCACACAGATCATGATCCAACCCCAGTTCATCCTGTTCGTTCATCTACTCTACAATCCAACGGTTTTGACTCCATCAGCTGTTATGCAGTTAGTAATTAGTTGTTAGTTAGGTTTGTTGGTTAGTTTAGTTGTTAGTTAGATAGATAGATAGTCTTTTTAGTCTGTAAATACAACACCTTGTATACCCTTTTCTTTTTTGGATATTTTCCAATCTTCAATATGATTTCATGTTGAATTTATCTTCTTCTTTTGCTGCTCTCTGGTTCTATGCTAGAGAGATCTTTTCTTCTTCTGCTGCTCTCTAGTTCAATACTAGAAGAGAATTTCACATCCTTCAAGTAGCATACCATATCTTGCTGCAAAATTCGAGAAGAAAAAGTTAATAAGCATCAACCAAGATTCAGAATTATTATTATCATATTAGTACTACATACGATGAAAGCTTTAGAATTGATAATGAGATAATAAAGGCAAGATGAATTTAAATTACAAGTAAACAGAGGATAATGCACCCCGCAGCACCAGGGAACAAAGAGTACCAAAAATTCACGATGAAGCTCAACTCCTTAAATGAACAGTAATGGCAAGCTTGCAGCTGCAAATCAATACATACGACTGTCAATCTCTATTTACGTTTGTAGAATGAGAGTTTCGTAAGTGATTAGCAGGAGGATGTACTCCGCAAGTGAAGGCTAAGGCTGTAGCAAGGGCCGTGCTCCTAGCTAGCCAAACTAGACCAAAAATTGAGAACGGCAAAACGCCAATAGCTGCACAACCAATTTGTGCCACGAACATGTACTTCTGCAAAGTTGAGGCAGTCGTACTTAATTCGAAAGTTCGTTCTTTGTAAACCACATAAATAGAAGAAAATGATAAATATGTAAAATGGAGTTATATAACCGGCTTCAAATTTAATGAGAACATAGTTTTTTGTTGTAAAATCAGACAGTTCTAATAATGGAGGTTGTAAGGGCCAAAAGAAGGATAGACCTTTTTGCACTTATTGGAACTACACATGTTATAAAATTCGTGGCTATCCACCTGGTTATCAGCCTAAGAATTCGATTTGTTCCAATTCAAGTATCAAACAAGTCTTTCACGAATTCCAATTGTTAAACAATTCAAAGAAATAAAGAAAAATGAAGGAGAGGCTAGGGTTTCATTGATAGTGCATAATGAAATTGAATACAAAAACCTAAATACAAAGAAACTATTTATAAGTTAAATAAAGGAAACTAAAGACTATTCTACCCTTAATAAATAATAAAACAAAATAAGCTAAATAT
>CAIGRN010054674.1:0-13480 GCA_903798345.1 Fraxinus anomala
TTGCTGCTCTCTACGAGCAATATAGGCAGCACATGCTTTTAATTTTACCGATTCTGTAAGAGCCAATTGATCCCAAAGATCTGTCATAGCAGAATAAAACTCCTGAACACTCTTATTCTTTTGCTGAAGAGTTCGTATGTCATTCTCCAATTGATATTGCTTTGCAAAGTTTAACTGAGTGAATAACCTTTGCAGATGATCTCAAACCTCCTTTGTTGTCTCATATTTCGCCAACTCTCTACATATGGAATGCTCAACAAAGTTGTTAATTCAAGTAATAATTTTTACATAGTTTGCTTTCCAGGCATCTATCAAAGCAACATAACTCACATCAGTATCCTTAGGTTTTACAGAAGTTCCAGTAACATATCCCCACATCTTCTTATCCTTAAGAAAATTTCTCATCACGTAATTTCAATAAGAATAATTCTTTCAATCCAACCTCACACTCATAAACTGAAGCGAATCGTCTCTTTCAGTAGCCATGATCAGAAAAATCAGATGGCAAAAGAAAGGAAAACGAAATATCAAATTGCAGAAAGTGAATAAAAACGAAATACAAGATCGCAGAAACTGAATAAAAACGAAATACCGATCACAGAAACTGAAAAAAAAAGTTTTATTTGAGATTAAGCATTGTCCCATGAAACTTTACTCTGATACTATATTAAACAATCCAAAAAAATGAAGAAAAAGAAGAGAAGGTTAGGGTTTCATTGATTCTGTATAATGCAATTGAATACAAAAATAATAATTTAACCTAAATTCAAAGAGACTATATATAAGCTAAACAAAGGAAATTGAAAAGACTATTATATCCTTAATAAATAATAAAACAAAATAACTCTATATTTCTTAACATTATTTAGTCTATCGCATATAAATTTTTGAAAAAATATTCATTTTCTCTCAGACAAATTATCAGGAGCAAGCATATTATGGAAGGAATCCTCAAATGGGGCATCATTTGGAGGCAACAGAGACCGCAGAAAGAGCAAATCAAGTTGAACATGCCCAAAATGATAATAAGAATAGGAAAAGGAGGAAAGGTGTACCTCACAGGTCTCCAGTCTAATTATTCTTACAAGTTGAATGCTTACGCGACAGAATTTGTGTTTAAGAATTTATGCTTGATTTGTGGGATCATCAGTATTAAAACTTTGAATTTGCACTTGAGTGGTCTTTTTCTTTTCAATTGTTATGGACCATGCATTTGGTTTTCAATTGCATTTGCATAACTTGTAGTGTTTGATCAATCTCTAATCTACCAACCAATAAAAAATAGATAATTTTTATTTTTTTATGTTAAAAAATAAATAAATCAGACACATTTAATTAATAATTTCCATACAAATAAGTTCTACGCAATTAAATTGTTTAGAATTTATTTTCTTTATATGTAAATTTCATGCCCGCAATCAAACGCACCTTAGAAAACTTTTCTACAAAAAATAGAAACATAAAAAGAAAACCTATCAAAAATGCCCTAAATCAACTCGATATGAGCAATGGAAAGATAAATCAAAATGTATTCCTAATTCATTGAAGCTTATATGACAACAGCAACAAAAATTAGATTCAAATCTAGAGGTTAGGCCCTATGCTTAATGGTACTATCTAATGGTGAAATGTGAAATTGGGAGGATCAATTCCCATTGCCTTGTAATAAGATTTTTCTGCATCAGCCATCCTAGTCTGGAACATTTTCCACTCTCGTCTACACCTCTCGCGCACCTGGAACCAACGAGCAAAACTCTAGTTAATATAAATACATAATAGATACAGCAGTGGACCATGTAAAGAAGAAAAAAAAAAGTTAAATCCTTTACTATTTTAGCATCAAGTTCTATCCAATACTGTATACTGATTGTGTCCTAAAAGTTTGGTAGCAGAAGATGATGGTGAAAGCAAGTTTTTATGTGTGGAAGTCAGCACATAAATTAGCAGTTAAGGAAATGGAATACAAGTTGTACGTCAAAACTACGTACCCCTTGCCACGGAGCCTTTCCATTCTCTACTTGCCCCTATCAAAACATCGGAGGAAGATAGTATTATATCTTGATACATGTAAAATGCATATACAAGAACAATAACGTCAATCAAAGTCCTGTTCTTGACAAATTTGGGGTCGGGTTTTTTCGCCACTCTGTTAGGTTCAGTATATGTAAAAAATTATATAACGTGTATAAATCACAAAGTGGCAAGTGTTACCAATTTCAAGTTTTACCTGGTTCCCAAGTGAAGGGACACTTTGATGAACAATCCATTGAGCATCTACAACTCCAATTTTCTCATGAGCGGGCTACAACAGAGACGGCCACAGAGTTTTCAGCCAATATAGCAGAACAGACGGACTAAAAATTATCTATATATCCCAGAGTCGAGAAGTGGATTTTGAAGGGGACAAGCATGACTCACCTCAACACATTTTTGGAGGGCAAAGTCGAGACCCCAACCGTGAACTAAGTCATTCTACAATTCCCAGATCAAGATAATTAAACCATATATTTGAAGACTTTCAAGATCCAAGAGTGAATGAAAAGGAAATCACAATTAACCTGTATCATATGCCATACACAACGCCATGCCTCTCGAGAAAAGACAGGAGCCATGATTTCTATAAATCTGCGTAGATAAAATGAAATAAATAGTGTCCCAGAATTATGCAGATGTAATCAGAACAATTGGAAAGTCGAACAGTTGTTTGGTAAAAAGAAGGAAAAAAAAACAGAGAACAGTACGTACGCTGAACAGGGAGGCAAACGAGGGTCAGAGCACCAGCCAGGTTTCTCCTCTGTTTGCCTATATTCAGAAGAAAGAATAAGAATCCATAGCAAAAATCATTTCACTCAACATAAGCATAAACAGGAATAAAATTTTAGTTGTCCTTTTGTTTAGTTTTTTATTTCTTACTTGTGAACTTCATGATCACCTCTTCTCTTTGTCATCTGCCAAGTCAATCCTCGACTGGGCTCCAAACCAGGCTGCGAAATTTCTAACCCATGTTTCCTCACAAGTTTGATGAATCTGGAATGTGTAAAGGCGAAGAAAGACGTGCAACATGGGTTAGCTAATTAAGTTTTTCGTCAAAAAGGAAATTAGTTTATTAGATGCTTACTCTTCGGCATCAAAACGCTCAACTCCAAGGTCTTCATCCCAAATAAATATGAAGTCATATGGAGCAACAATGTCGGGATGTAGAAACCTTTTAGCATACCACCTTTTATACAATATGAAATTTCGAATGTAAGAATTGACTATATGGTAATCAAAATCATTGCAATAATCATAAAATTTTGTGAACAGTCCTTACCATTTTGTTTGTTTTTTAGCACTCACGTGAATAGCCCGTTTTGACCACTCAAATTCATCCCATTCGGATGCTCGGCCATCATAATGAAACAAAACAATGGTAAAGTTCTCTGAAAACTGTAGAAAGAACATGCTTAGAGAAAGAGATAGTGTTTGGTGGGACAGGTGGGGTGGGGGTGTACAAGAATATTTGTTGACCTTTTTCACTGCTGCATCTATGTTGTTCCTTTGATCATAACCAACGGTAAAGGTTACCAGATATTTTGGTTTGCTGATCAAATCCTGAGTAAAGTCGAAATGATCAGACAACAAATTTAAAGAAAAGATTACAATACCACATTTGTATATATTTAGCTTTACATTAGGATAATGGATTTTGCTAGAAGTTATTTCCTTCTTTAACTCGCAAAATCCACTCTGTTCAATCTTAACAACTTGTTTATTACGAACCAAACCGTGTTTTGTATTAAAAAATGTAGATACTTTTACAGTGTAAGAAAAAACCAAATATCATGCATTTTAAACTATGTTTTGAACAGAATTCTTACCTCACTAGGTTCACCCCACAATCTGCGGAGGTAAAAGTCTGATTCAGATGCAACAATCCCTGGAGGTAATCTCTCTGCTCCTTTAGGGTTTGATGGGACCCAAATCTAAATCAGGGTAGAAAATATGGTAATAATAGACAAAAATAGGCTTAGTATCCAAAAGAAATTAGGTTGCCAAATTTTATCATCTATGTCTAGTTAACACACGATTACACATGCTCAGACCTAAAGAAAGACAGGTAGAAAGACAGAGAAATAAAAAATATATATGACTAGAAATTCAAGATGTGTTTCTCCGTTTGAGTTTTATGGCTATGCCAAAGTAAAAGACGGTGTGGTTAATGACATATTGTTTCATAGCAGCAGCGTACAGAAATTATTCTATATAATGTTTGAACACTGCCTAGACTTCCAATTATGCCTTATTAACAAGAAAAATTACCTTTGATGAATCATTAACATTTTTATTTTCAGTTGAGTTGCTTCTATTGTTATTGGAAGAAGAACTAGCATCTATACTTTGGGTTGAGCCACCTGTACTTTTGTTCTCAGCGATCGAAAAATCATGAATAAGAGAGGAAGTGATATTTAGCTGCAAATTGGAAAGAGAGAATAAATTATAACAAAGACTAGAAATCAGCAGGGATGAATAAAAATCAAAATATTTAACCATACCTTCAGTAATGGAAGCGCTGGAAATGACTTTCCTATAAAGAAGCCAAAGCTGATGCCGACAAAAACTGTAACAATAATCCTCATGGTTTCATTCGGTTTATTAACCATTGCACTGCAAAACGGATGTCAAAAGTCATACAAACTGTTGTCACGTACATATATAATGCTTTAAGCAAGAACCAAAACTTACAAACCTGCGTCCTAAAAATCCCTTTCTATGTACGGTTTCTGCTTCCATATTTTGAACGCATATGATGCTAATAGCTGCTTTGTGTTGCCCAATTAAATTTCAAGCAGCCACTCTGCAGTAAAAAGTAGACATGTTTCTAACACGAAATTAGAAGTAATTTATCTATCAGAATAACAACTAATTCCCGAAAACCCCTAACCAAAGAAAAGTTGTAGAAAATACCGAGAGGAAGAGTTAAGTAGCACATTTATGCAAGGGAAAGTGTGTTAATGAGCCCCAAATATCTTTCTTTCACGTATTAAATCCATATCCATGAGAAACAAATGTTCTCTTTACTGACAGCTCAACATCTTAAAATCTTTCTATGAAATTCATTTACTCCTCCAGAATAGATTCATTATCTCAATAATGCCAAAAACAAAGAAATAGGGATTAAGCTTCCTGACATGGACGAAACTGCCTAATTGATTCTCATATTAATACCCCGAGTAAAAGATCAAACTTTTGAATCTCACATCCCTCTCGCAATCAATTCAATTATAACACCAGAATAAAGCCAGAAACTCGATATCAACAATCAAATTTAGTTAGACCTTTCCCATATACACTAAACTGCCCCAATGGATTCTCATGCTGAAAACCCGAGTAAGGTCAAAATCCAACCTATAATCCTCAGAATTGATCGCTACAAAGCATAGTAGCAAAATCAATTCCACGAGCAGAATTCCGGCAAGCGACCAATCATGTACACATTTAACAACTGCTGCAGTTCACAACTTCAGCAGTTCACTACCATAAAAGGATCAAAATTTAAGCACAACCCACTTCAATTGCCCGTCGGGTACGCATATGAAAGCAAGCCATTCATCCTTTCTTCCACCCAAAATCCCTCTTTCAAACCAGTATATAACATAGGCATACAAAGCAATCTCCAGCATTTCATGTCAAATACAAACAAACAAAACACTCTGTTTCCTTAATTTCCAACACTCAACAGAAATTCGATTACTTCAACTCATTAAATTAATTCAGGAAAAAAAAAAAAAACAGGTTTTTGATTAATTTATTACATGTTGGCTCATTTTCCATATAAATAATCAAATTCTGATGAACCATAATAAAAATAAACACAAGACATGCATAAACACTTATACATTTTAATGTGCTTGAGAGCATACCTGGATTAAGATTGAAAAACCCAGAAAAAATTCCTGACAAGTTATTAAAGCGTAAATCGTCGAGAAATCACGAGAGAGAAAAAAAAAACGATTTTCACGGTGAATTTTTACTCTGGAAATAAACGTTGTTGAACAGTTTTAATTCTTCATTAAATGAGAGAATTCTCTACAAGCATAAGAATTGTGAAAGAATATTTGAAAGTGGAGCGCAATAAGAATTTTTCAGGGAGTGAAAGTCGTGAAGTAGGAGCAAAAAGATGGCCTCTTCGAGACCAAAAAGTGAGATAAAAAAAGTAACAGAGGAATCAGATTTCTTTTCATTTTCTATTTCCCTTTTCTTTTCAAACTGCTTCCTAAAATCTAATTTGTATTTTTGGTATGAGATATTACTACTCTCTAAACAAAATTTTGATCTATTTTTCTTCCTTAATGTAATCGAGCTTTGTCCAATTTTTGTCCCAAATTCTTCATATAATTTTAATTAATTACTATAGAAACACCGATCAAGTTTAGTATGTAATATTAAAGATATGGATCGTATCAAACAACGCGATATGAATATTTTAGTTTTTTCATTACTCAGTATTACAAATAAAAAATTTGGAGGTATTTATTGCTTATTAATTAATTATTAAAATAAGTAAAAAAAAATTGATGCTTTGGGTTTAATTTGGAATGTCATTAATATTAATTAATAAGAGTTTAATAGGGGAATAAATTGTGGCATTAAACATTATTAAATAATAGTTTATTTTATTCGATTCCCCATCAAACTGTCAATTGCTTATTAAGTAATTGTTTAAAATAAGTAAAAAAATTTGAATTCTTGTGTTTAATTTGCAATGTCATTAATGTTAATTAGAAGATAAATTATGGCATTCAACATTATCGACCAATACAATGAATAATAGTGTATTTTCTTCAATTGTGCTACATGAACAGACTCAATGACAAATTCAAAAATAGAAGAGATACGTGTTCATACATGATTGGACAATTTGAAAAAAAAAAAAAATAATCCACACATACACTGTCAAGTCGGTCTGTTTGTACGGTATCTATTTTTTTAGCTTGGACAAGTGGCTTTATTCTATTTTCTTTATCTGATCCTCCCTACCAAATCAAATGGACATTTTTATTGCTTATTAAATAATTGTTAAAATAAGTAAAAATAAATAAAAATATGTTGAATGCTTTACGTTTAATTTGGAATGTAATTAATGTTAATTAATATAGGATTAAAGAAGGAATAAGATTGTGGTCTTTTAATTTTGCGTTCAAATACAGAGACACTTTTTGAGGTTAAATAATGCTGTTGTTTGTGTTGGGGGCCGGTTATAAATTGGGTTTTGCTACGTGGAGGTCATTTAATGGTTGGCTCCTTGTGTCGATTCGTAATAGGATGTTTACAAACTTTACACATTGATATCACCCTACAATACATTTTCTTTAATATATATAATAATAATATATACAAGGAATTCTCTTCTATCATTTTGTTGCATTCTTTTTTATAGTAAGATGAAGTCCTCGTTTGGTGGAAATTAAAATTAAATTTTTAGTAAATTTTATTAGAAGTTGATAATCTAAAATTAATCTAAATTAAAATTCATGCCAGACATGGACTAAAGTGTGTTTGGTATTACTAAATTTAGTGTGTAATAATGTGTTGGACTCCTCAAACTTGAATAGCTCAACACATAAAAAGATTGATAAAGAATGTTATATATGATTAGATTTAAAGACGTCGAGGTGTATCGGAATTTCCGAACTTGAAGAGTCTGAGATATGAGCCAATTAAAATTATTTAGAGGTGTTAAAATTATCGAATCATTCAAACTTGTACAACTCGACAACCCTTTTATAATTTTTATAACAATACGGCCAGTTTATCAATTTGATGCTAATTCTTTTGAGATTACATAACATAGAAAACGAGATCATCGAATGCTTCTTTTTGTAGTATTATTGTTCAAGATATAAACAATAAAATTATAAATAAATCTAGAATGGATGGAAAACTTGGCTCCTCTCCGATGAGTTAGACCTTAGCAAAGAGAACATTATATCTTTTGTTGATGATGAATATCACACTATTTCTTTTTACCTAGTCTTAAGTGAGTATTTGGGTCCACCAATGCTCTTTAGCTTTTGAGATAAGTCGCATATTTAGTCCCCATTTGATGGGGATTAAAATCAGATTTTTAATAAATTTTGATAAGAATTGCTAAAATGTGTGGTTGAAAAGTTGTGGATCACATAAAATGTAATATTACAATTAATTATTGATTTTAACTTAAATTAAAATCTGAATTTTAATTTCTACTAAATAGTGGCTTAGACTTGTTTACTTTTGGGCACAGACGTGTCAATATATTTTTGACTATTTTTATACAATATGAAAACCGATTTAGTATGATAATAAATAGATAAAAGTTTCCTATTTATATTTCGTGTGTGTTGGAGTGTCAATTCTTCGAGATGCAAGTTACAAGTTGAATAGTTTAATCTCATACGCTGACCATTGATGTAAGCCTTTATTTGGTCCCATTATTTTTAAAATAAAATTTTTTATCTTATTTTTAATCACACATTATTTAATAAAATAATATTACATGCAAATTCAAAATATTTCCTTATTTTTTAACCACATATATTTTATCAAAATATAATTCTAAAATGTATTTTATTGAAAAAATGTGGCTCAAACAAACTCTAAATATAATCCGATTATCAAAGGAATCATTGTCGGTGGACTTATTCAAATCTAATTGAAAGAATCTCAAATTATTTTCTTGATTTGTTGTCGATAATGAAATGGGATTTGACCTCACTACCAACAAAATCAAGAATTGGTTGAGTTTGGGGTCAGTCACCTAATTTCAAACTATCCAAAAATACAATGCTCTTTTGCGACATACCACATGGCAAAGTATTAAAGCTCTAGATATGGAGGTAAAAACCCATGTAGGACCCACCCCTTGAATCATAATCATTAATAATAATAAGAAAAGTTATTATTTCAAACAATTTATGTCATGGGAATTACAAAATATTGGGAAAAGTGGTAGGGTTTGATAAAATTATCATAGTATAATCTTGTTTTCTTCTTGTTAATATTTTGATTATTAAGAAAACAAATTCATACAGTAGCAATAATAATTGATCATTTTGGATAAATTTAAAGTCGATTACACGAATATGTTTTTTCTATTGATTCAATTAATCGCCATGAAAACGAGAAACAAAAAGAACCTAATAATTTTTTGTACAAGTAGGATTACAAAGTGTACAAAACTAAATTGAAAAGAAATTCAATAATCCAATTCAACTTATCAAATCATTTTTTTGTTGTACACAAAATCGTGCAATATATTAGTAGTCCACCGCCCTCATTCTATGTCGGGATTTGGGATTTTTTAAGGAAGAAATTGATTTTCTATTAATGATTTTTAATGCTCGTTACTTGTTCATTTGTATAGTGCCCTTCCAAAAGGGCTCTACACTGGAAATTGAACGTTGTAACCTAATCGACATGTTAGATAGTGAGATTCAATTAATACTCGACAGTACAGGGAAAAGTATAGTAAAATAAAATTATTTTTAGTATACCGTTCAATTATGTCTATATTATGTCCTAAAACACGCACTTAGCATAAAAATGTGTGGTGGGAAAGAGGGTTAATGTGATCTAAAATGTAAGAGAATTAGTAGGGTAGTAAAGGTACCTGTTGACTTCACTTTTTGCAAAGATAACGCGGACAACTGAGTCTGGCCCACTCGCGTCCACATAAGCAAGTTCCAACACGTTTTGATAGAAAACTTGGTCGAACAGGATCACAGACATGGGAGAGGCTCTAACATGCAATACAAAAATGTTCAAACACCGACGACATAATTTTCTATGATTGCATATTAATCATCAACTATTAACAGCTCAATCAAAGCAAGATGATCTAAAATTGAGTAAACAAGAATAAACTAGAGAATATTAAGAATGACTTTTAAGTGTAAAGAGTTGCATTAGATTTATATGTTACAAAAGTTGCTATTTATAGAATTCGGCCGAAGTGGTATTTGTTGGATAAGAACCATGTGGTCTCATCTCCGAGGTCGAAGCATCACATCATTAGCCTGCTCCGCATTTAATACATCGACAACGGGGTCAGCCACCCAACGTCCTAGGCTGATAGACTTGACATTATTATTACAAACGTTACATCAATCATTTCTAAGATTGCCTACAAATCCTCTGAGAGCCAACAAGGGGCTTCGACCAAAGAGAGCTTCTGAATGGATGTATTCGGTATGGAGAGCTTTAGAGTCTTTTCTTTGACTTCGCCACCTCTTTCCATTGCCATTCTGACCAATTGGGGTCTTCGTTGACTTCGTCAACTTGATTTATACCTCCATGTAAACTACTACGTAAACTTAGTTTGGAGATTCGGTGGCGAGACATAATAATGATTTATGTCTCCATGTAAACTACTATGTAAACTTAGTTTGGAGATTCGGTGGTGAGACATAATAATAGTTCCTCAAGTCTATGCATTATTATTCATATAATGCATGGACTTCTCTTATCAAAATTTTTGTCAGGATAGTTATTTTCTTGTAGTGGTTAGTTTTACAGCCACGCAATAGTCCCTCAAGTCTAAATGTAAATATTTAATTTATAATTAGAATTTGAAAGTAGAATGACGAAATTTAGGATTTGCACAAATTATTTATCGTGGGTATTGTTTAAAACTTTGAAACGGGAAAAACCTTCGCCTTGTGAGTTATTGAAATTATAAAGATTGAAGGGTGCAAATCAAGGGAGAAAAACATCTTCAAAACTCAAGATTTGAAGTATCGATTAGAAAAGGAATGAGATCTTGGTGAAAGATTAATCTATTTTTCTACATCTTTATTCAAAATCCGGTAATATATTCAAGGGCAACTTCTTGTTTTTCTTTTTCAATTAGTATGAGTAGCTAAATTTCATATTAGGGCGATCAATATAATCTACTTAAGACCCTTTTTTCTTTTATTCAGGATTCTTGTTATTTTATCATATATGTATCGAGTTTACTATGAGTTTAAATCATTTAATTACTTGATCACTAATTTCATAATTTTGAGAATCTTTTACGAATCGAGAGGTGTGTTTGAGATTTAGATCATATAGTAAAATACAGTAAATTAGTATAACGTGTAGAGATACTTATATTTTGTTTAACTAATGTTGATTCGCATAAAGATATATGATTGAATTAGTTAAATAGGCTCAATGAGAGAAGTAAATTGAATACGATAAAAGAATTCGATCGAACGTTATTTAGTTCCACTGAAGTTGCAATCTCAGTATATGTAGCGTTTATGTGGTATTAAATGATTGAAATTAAATTACTCATTTAATTTCACATTTCATTTAGTATATCATCAAGCGCTATATAAACTGAAGTTACAACCCTGGTGGGGCTACATAGTATTATTCTATTTTTAACCACAGATTCTCTATCATTCTACTATTTCAAAATTCATTCTTTCAATAAAATGAGGCTCAAACAAGCTCTAAGCTTGAACTTTTATAATGAAAGAGGTGTAGAGGTTATCGTTGGATGAATGACACGTTGCTTTATCTTAATGCCCAATGCACCATCTTCGTGGACGTCACCTCTATAGTAAGCTTTGGTTTGAGCTCCATTTTTATGTTAAAATGAGTTTTCTAATAGTGATTTTTTTGAAAAATGTGTGGTTAAAAAGTACGAAATTTTTTAAATTTACGTACAAATTATTTTATTGATAGAATTTGTGGATAAACATGAGTATGAAAAAAATGAGTTAATGGATAATGGGGCTCAAACATGGGCTTAGGTTGAAACAACATTAAATGGTTCTAAAAGTGACCACCTTATAGTCTAACATGTGAAAAATAGACTGACAAATTGATTCAAAGACGTCTTCCATATAGAGATTATAAATCAATCAATTATAAAGAATATCTCGCACGGAGGATCTCTTGAATGATCCGAAGATATGGGAAATGCCTTATGAGTCAATATTTATTGCTTCAAAATAGGTTGTATCAAATCGTAGCTTTTTTGCTTCGGCCATAGAGGTTCGACCTATGCATTTTACAAGAATTTGGGACTCATTTGTATTTTTTTCAAAAAATTGAGTCAAGGATCGTAATTAGTTCTTAATGTTCCTCATCTTTTCTTTTTATTTTATTTGAAGATAGGGATATATTCGTCATTTAACTAGGTTTTATTGAGAAACTAGAAGAAAGTACTGAATTCCGCAAAGTTTGGGCCATTTAGGGGGTATTCTCCCAAAATAAAATAATATAGGATGTTTCACAGCATAGGTGAAGGTCAGAGGATTTAGCACCAATTACCACGAATAACATCTAAGCTATGTTTATCTAAAGAGTAACTAGCGTAAAACACCACTGACCTTTATCTCTATTGCAGAAGATCCTTTTATCCTTTAAATTTGATGGAAAATTCCCACAAGGTGATCTTTTCTTTGCGGAATATAATTTTCTTCTATTTTTCTCAATAAAGCATATTGATATATTGATTCAATCCAAGCTCTAAAATTAAATTGCTCATTTAATGAGCATTCTCAATATTATGTCTTGAAGAGGACTCGAACATATGCACTTTTTAGCATGAGATTTTGAGTCTCGCGTGTCACCAGTTCACCATCACCAGATGATGCACAACCATTTGCCATATTCTATGTTAAATAAAAAGGTGGTCTACAAATCATCGAAGATATTCAAGAGTAAGGTTTGTACCCGTAATTTCTTGTCAATTATCAGATTTATGTGTTCACTTTTTATCTTGTACTTTCATAATCAAAAGATGATAGACTAAAACCTTTGTGGCTAGAGTTGCTATGCAACCTTGTTAACTTTGTGATTAATTAATTGTTCCTTATTAATTTAACTTTCTTGTGATGGTTGATTGTTTATTATTCACTTTTTCCGTTTTGATGCTCGATCATCATCAAAATGTATTCGTGATTGATATTATTGTCGAAAGATTCGATATAAATTAGCATATGATAATTAAAAACACTAAGTTCTATAGGAGGAAACACTTCTATACTTAATGCAGTCTCTTGTGATATTCTATTTTTGTATTTTGTTTTTATCTATTCGCGTCTGTCATAAATATAGTTGGACAGTAGATAAAATTTTGATTAATTTAGTTAGAGAGAAATTTAACACATAAGAAACATTAATTGTCAACGTAAATCAAGAATTTATTACAAACGAGTAATTGTGGATTGAAGTAGGTTTACTACGATGGATTCGAGATTCTAGTGCTTTTGTGATTTGATTATATTCCAAGATTTTGTTTCCTTAATTTAGTAGATAATTACATAAAATTAAAGATCAAGTTCTAGTAATTAATTGTGTTAATAGCTAATTAAAGTTAATAAGTAAATTATTAGCCATAGAAGGAACGACACCGTATTAACCACTTTTACTAAATACATTACCCAAATCAATTTTGTCTTTGTATTTTGTTTCACACCATCTTGATGAGTAAAAGCTCTCTTATTTTAAGTGATGAATGAGA
>CAIGRN010054703.1:0-23838 GCA_903798345.1 Fraxinus anomala
CATGAGCTGGATTTGATAGTCTTGATTTTGATCTTTTAAGCTCTCGTCTCGAATGATTTGACTTGAATGCTTAACTTTTACTTTGATCTTCATTTCGAGTCCGATTTATAATGTGTTGATTTTAACAATGCTTGATTGATTTTAACATTGAACTATCATTACTCAAAATCAATTGTTAGAAACAATATTAATCTTATTTGTTATGATTAAAACATTAAGGATGAAATCAACCATAGGTCAACACTCGTTAATTGTGCATAACAAGGCTAGATAGTGGCCCAATGTTACAATCAAGAATAAGGCATCGATTTTGAGAAAATATTTGTACCGATTACTAGATTTATCTAGCATCAATTCTCATGTTTCTTGATTTTACTTGCCATAAAGGACTCACTCATTATAAATGGATGTAAAAAGTGCATTTCTAAATGGTGTTATTCAAGAAGAGGTTTTTGTAGAGCAATTTCCCAGTTTTAAAGATCAAAAGTATCCAGATAATGTTTTCATACTTTGAAAAACTCTTTATGGTTTAAAGCAAGCTCCTAGAATTTGGTATGAATGATTGAACAAATTTCTTCTTTCAAATGGGTTTTCAATGGATAAATCGGACACTAATCCTTTCACCAGGATAAAAAAGAATGATATAATTATTGTGCAAATCTATGTTGATATTATTTTTGGTACAATTAATATTTCTCTTTGTGAAGAATTTTCAAATTGTTTGAGCAAGGAGTTTGAAATGAGTATGATGGGAGAACTCAAATTCTTCATTGAGCTCCAAATTAAACAAACTGATGATGGAATACTCATTAGTCAGAATAAGTATATATTGGACATGCTCAAGAAGTTTGAAATGAAAGAATTGAAGCCAATGAACACTCTGATGAGCTCATCAATCAAATTGGATAAATTTGGTCAAGGTACTTTCATTGACATAATTAAATATCAAGGTGATATGATCATTTCTTTACTTAATCGCAAGTAGACCCGATATTATGTTTAGTATGCACTTGCCTAAATTTCAATCTAATTCTAAAGAATCACACTTTAATGTCGTAAAACGAATCTTTTGATATCTTAGTAGTACTAGTACATTAGGTCTTTTGACATCCAAATGGCACTCACATTAATTTACTTAGCTATTTGGATGCTGATTGCACAATTGATAATAAGAGCACTAGCGAACACGTCACTTTCTAAGCTTTGCCTTTGTATCATGGTTTAATAAGAAATAAAATTTCGTTGCATTTTCTACCACCGAAGCTGAATATATCTCAGCCGTTAGTTGTTCTGCACAAGTTTTATGGATAAAACAAACATTTAATGATTATCACCTATCATTCGAACATATACCTATCATGTGTAATAACACGAGTGCCATAAACTTATCAAGAAAATACCGTCTTGCACTCTTGAACTAAGCACGTTTAAATTAGAAACCACTTTTTGAGAGATCATGTTCAAAAATGAGATATTTTATTGGAATTTGTGAATATGTAAAACCAATTGGCCAGCATTTTTACTAATCCTCTAGTACTTGATAGATTTTCATATACTCGAAGAGGATTGAAAATTATTGATGAATTTGAAGTATGTGGCTAAATTGTATGTGTGTAATTGTTCATGTAATTGTTGATTTTATATGCATCATTTGTGAATGTTATTCAATCTAAAATTCATATTTTATATCGGGAAGGGTGGACTAGATACGGAAGTCCGAATGTCATTGTCCAAAAAATAGGAAGGATAGCTGAACGAGTGGCGGACGTCCGAAGGGTCGTGTCTGGTTTGACAGAACATTCTAGTTTTTGTAGCTGAACCTCTGTTTCTTCGCGATTTCAGAATTTTAAATACGCGGTTCGGACCTATGTTCTTCATTTCTTCCATTTATCTCCTTCTACTTCTAAATCTCTACCAAATCTCATCAAAGCCACCTCTCAAACTTCAAAATACTCCCTAAATATTAAAAAAACCCATCACTCTTCTACTTCAAAACTATCAAAATCCTTTATTTTCATACCTTATTTTCATCCATTAAAATCTCCAAAACTCACCCTCTATTTTGAAGTCTAATTCTTAGGTCCAAAAAACTCATTTCCAACTCTTCCAACCAAGTTTCCACCATGACGAGGGAAAATATCATGGGCAAAAGACTAAAACATATCGTAAGGCGGCATCCTCCCTCATTCGATGACGAACTTGATGTGCCGGATAAGTCGTTTGAAAAATCATCCATTCTCATTGATAAGAATATTGATTTTGCTAATTTTGCTTTTCAAGCCCCTGCTTTCAAATTAAAGAATACTTTGAAAATATGAGTTGGGTATCGATTCCCACTTTAGAAGAAAATGTATATCCCAAGCTTATGAAAGATTTTAGGAAAACATGATTTTTAATCTTAGTTCGGATAGCATATCATGTTTTCTCAAAGAAAAACACATTAACATCACCAAACCTTTTCTCCGTACTATAGTTGAGCTTGTCGAATGTGAAAATCAAAATTTTCATTATATGGCTCACCCTATTCTTGAAGGATATAATTCTATCTTGGCATGTAGTAGAGTTATGGGCAAAAATTTCGAACACACTATCAAGCTGCNCACCAAACCTTTTCTCCGTACTATAATTGAGCTTGTCGAATGTGAAAATCAAAATTTTCATTATATGGCTCACCCTATTCTTGAAGGATATAATTCTATCTTGGCATGTAATAGAGTTATGGGCAAAAATTTCGAACACACTATCAAGCTGCAAACTTACTTTACTTTGCAAAGTCTTGCAAAATGTCATTGCCCATGTCATTCTCCCTCGAACAGGTCACTAGGATGAAGTTAATAACTTTGATATCAATCTTTTCATTCTTGATTTTTTTCTTGGTTGGGTGAAAATTGGATTTTCCAACTATTGTTATTGGCCATATGAAAATTTTTAAATCTGCCACTGCGTTAAGGCCTTACCTTACAGCGTGCTACTCAACAAAATTAACGTAACTTTAAATGGTAAGGTCAACCTCTTAAATGCATGAAAATTGTCAAGGAACACAGGCAATAGGTGGCTTGAACTAAAGGGTTTGATGTGGAGTCAGGTCCCACTTGTTCCTAGACCACCTCATGATGTCTCAAGATTTAAAGAATGAGTTAGAGAGAGATGCTCTCAAACTTAGAGAGAGAAACTCCCTCTTTGTTGCTCATTTTACGTACTTTCCTTTCTTTTCTTGCTATGATTTCACCATTATTATGGTGATTTCTGGTCTTACTGAGGTCTCCGGATTTGTGCAGTCAAATCGACGGTAAAATTGTGCTCTCCCTGTGGTTTTCACGGTCATTTCACGGTTGGCTCCCTCTTCGGCTGCACTCTTTGATATTGGGGATGACAAGTCCCCCGGTCCGGATGGGTTCTCATCTCATTTCTTCAAAGAGGCATGGGGTATTGTTGGAGCAGATTTTATTGCAGGTCCCTAATCTATTGCTTATTCTCACAAGAGAAGGATTTTTCCTCTTTCCTTTAATACAAATATGAATCCAACTTACCCACATAAAACCCAAATACAGAACTTACACTCCTGGTCCCCAATCTACTAACATCCACTGGGACATATGATGATACAAAGTTAATAGGTTAGAAAAGACAATGCTATAAAAAGGGGGGTCGAGAACCAACTTATTACATTGCTAATAAGTCGGGAACTGATGGTGCAATATTCCCCCTAATCCCTATTCATTTCTTGCATAATGGTCTCTCCCTATCTTCTTGATCCTATAATAATAAAACTCAATTGGAACAATCAACGAGCCTCTTTTTAGAATGAGTTAGAGAGAGATGCTCTCAAACTTAGAGAGAGAAACTCCCTCTTTGTTGCTCATTTTACGTACTTTCCTTTCTTTTCTTGCTATGATTTCACCATTATTATGGTGATTTCTGGTCTTACTGAGGTCTCCGGATTTGTGCAGTCAAATCGACGGTAAAATTGTGCGCTCCCTGTGGGTTTCACGTTCATTTCACGGTTGGCTCCCTCTTCTCGGCCGTCTGGTCCCTTCACTGTCCGGCCAGGAGCTCTGGTTTCCCTGGCCCGTTCGTCGGGGGTCTTTGGGCTCGGTGGAGGGTTATTCACTGCCGGTTCCTCTGGCGGTGCACACTGGGTTTGGGTCTCACTGCTATCTTCCTGGCCAGCTCTGGTTTTCTCTGGTTTCTGGTTTGGTTCTCTGAGTTTCAGCTTTACCGGTTGGCTCCTTCTGCAGGCGAGGTTCGTTTTCGTTGCTGGATTGATATTCTGGTTTGGTATACCTGAGCTCTATTCCCTGTCCTGGAGCTTTGGTTCGTGTTTCTGGAATTCTGTTTCGTGGTCTCCTTCATTCTGGGTTGGTGTTCTTCATTGTTCATCGGTGGGTGAATGTTCTTGCATGTATTGCTGTTGATCCATCCTGCTGGTGTTCCCTACGTGTTTGTTGACTGGAGGAATCACGTGGTCTGCTCCAGCATTATTTGCAGCCTATTTTCAGCTCTCTTTCTAAGTCAAGCCTGACGGTTAAGGTTCTTTTTCCTTTTTCTGCTGCCTTTGGTCAGTGTGTTACTGACTTGGGTCTTGTCCTCATCACATCCCGCCGATTTGCTGGGAATATCACGTGAGTATCCACTTTGTGCCTGGGCTGATTCGGGTCTCATTGTGGGCCGTTTGGGCCACTTGGTTTCTGTGTGATTGCTGGGTGTTCTTACTGGACTGAGGACTGGGCTCTTTATCCGTTACCTTGCTGGGTGGGCCACTTCGTTTCTGGTTTATTTCCTGGGCTAAGTTTCTGGACCAAGCCCGGGAACTCTTTTCCGTTAACTATTGGGCTGCTTGTGTACTAGTCCACTTCTGGGCTTGATCCACCATTGGCGTTTCTGGGCTCTACTACTGGGCCAATGGGTAAACACAAATCAAGTAAGTCTTCTAAACTTGCTGCTGGACCTGCTTCTATTGATGGGCAAGGTTCATCCTCCTCTGGGCTTATGAATGGGGCTGACCCCCCTGTTATCCCCTCATTACCTGTTAACCGTGAAAGGAGAGTTCCCGGTTCTACCACAGGTAACGAATTGTCACTGGATTTAAATTCATGCACTGATGAAACTGCTGAATCCCCTCCTGCGCCCTGCACCCTTGGCACGAATGATTCGATCTCTGGGGAACCGATTGGTATTACTAAGGCTGAGTCTAAAGAGGTAGGTGGGGAAATTACGGGTGGTGCCAAAGCCCCGTGGACTAACCTCTTTAAAGACAATCGATCCTTTGATGGAAGCCTCAAACTGGAACGTGTCATTAACCTTACTGAGGAGGTCATTATTAAGGAGGAAGACATGGACAATATTGAGGATGCATGGGGGTTCGGCTTAGTGGGATACTTTTCGGGGAGATTCCCGGGGAAAGCTGCACTCCTTAAACTTTGTGACTCATGGAACGTGGATTATAAATTCTGTGTCCATACTAGTGGATGGTTAGTGTTCAAATTTGAAACTAACGAAGAAAGACTTAGTGTCTTACAAGGAGGACCATACTTTGCTTATGGGAGGCCTTTGATTCTCAAAACCATGCCTAAGCTTTTTGAATTTGATGACAAAGAAGTTAGCAAGATGCCGGTGTGGATCAACTTACCGGGGCTGCCATTGGACCTTTGGAACCTTAAAATCTTGGGGAGAATTGTATCAAAAGTCGGTGATCCTATTTCTATAGACAAGGTTACCGCATCTCGTGATAGACTCTCCTTTGCTAGAGCATTAGTTGAGGTTGATGCATCTGTGGAACTGGTGAGGTCTGTCAAACTTAGCCTCCCATTTGGCAAATCCAGGGATCAGGAGATAATTTATGAGAATGAACCAAAATTTTGCAACACTTGCAAAGTTTTTGGTCATACAACTCAGGGATGCTACCATAAGAAGTCAGAAATTGGGGGAAAAAAGTCCACAGGGGCGCACGGTCAGAGGAATGTGAGTACCGTTGTTGCAAAACCTCAACTCCCCCAAGGTCACACCAACAATGCCCCAGTGTGCCCAGTAACTTGCGGCAACACAGGAGAGACTCGACCCCAGAAGGAAACAGCGAACTTAGTCACCACGGGAAAAGAAGGTGGAAATGTGGCGGAAAATACCCCTTCAGAATCTGCTCAAGTAGAGTCCGTTAGGGATAACACAAGTAAGGAACAAAATGTAACAGGGGACGTGATGCAACAGGAGGTTGATGAGGGGAACTTTACACAAGTTGTTGCCAAGAGGAAAGCAACAAAAAAGAAGAATGGTGCACTGATTATAAATGAAGGCAGTGAACTTCCAAATGTGCAGGGAAACATCCCTGTTGCTATCGGCAAAGCAAAAGGAAAGCTAGGTGAACAAAGTAAATCCATAAAACCGATTGATAAGAAGAAGGGGATTCCCCTTCCTTCAAACTCATGAAGATCGCCTCATGGAATATTAGAGGATTGAACCATCCTCTAAAACAAAATGGGGTTCGGGATTTTATGAAGAAACACAATATTGATGTTATGGGAGTCTTGGAAACAAAACTTGGTGAACCGAAAATTGGCCGTATTATGAGGAATAAATTCAATGGGCTAATGTCCGCAAATAACTTTGGCATGCATCAGGCCGGGAGAATTTTAGTCCTTTGGAATCCTACTAAGGTCCGTTTGGAGGTTCTGGAGAGTACATCACAAGTTATACATTGCATTGCTACTTGTAAGGTAACTTCTTTTACGTTCCAAGTTAGCTTTGTTTATGCTTTTCACACAATTGTTACACGTAGGCCACTGTGGTGCAATCTGCTCAATCTTCATATCTCACTACCTTGGCTAATACTTGGAGATTTTAATAATCTATTGAAGTTTGAGGAAAAAACGAACGGGGCGGATGTTACGGCATATGAATTAAAGGATTTTGTTAATTGTTGCACTCAATTGGGCCTCACGGATTTAAGGTCTACGGGATGCTTTTATACCTGGACAAATAATTCCACGTGGAGCAAACTCGATAGGGCAATGGTGAATGGAAATTGGTTGCAAAATGGAGCACAGGCGTGTGCTGATTTCTTGCCGGCAGGCTGCCTTTCGGACCACTCCCCATGTGTGGTCTCGGTTTTTGAGAGGGAAGATAATCGTAAGAGGCCATTTCGATTTTTTAATATGTGGACTGACCATGAAGATTTTCAGGGGGTTGTACACAGGTGCTGGAATTCTGGAAACATAGGAACTAAACAGTTTTTGGTGTGTAAAAATCTGCAAAGTTTGAAGGGAGCATTGAAAATTCTTAACGCCAAACACTATGCTCACATTTCTGCTAGAACAAACTCGGCCAAATTAAAGCTAGAAGAGGCTCAACTAAGGCTGCATGACCAGCCTTCTAATACCCATTACCAAGTCCTTGTGGCCGACTTGAGGAAGGAAGCAATACGGTTGAGTGAGGCTGAACGGAGGTTCTATTTCCAAAAAGCGAAGTGTAAGTTTCTTGTTAATAGTGACAAGTGCACCAAGTTTTTCCATGACATGGTTAAACGGAATTCAACAAGGAATTTTATCGCGAAAGTACTCAAAGATGATGGACAATACACCACCTCGCAAGAGGAAGTCGCTAAGGAATTTGTGAATTTCTATACGGCCCTTCTTGGAACCGGCTGCCTTACTGTCCCTATCCAGCAGAATGTTTTGAATGAAGGCCCTCTTATTTCAGCAGAGCAAAGGGATGCTCTTATTCGGGACATTGATAGCCAAGAAGTAAACCTACGTGAGAAACTATAACCCCTAGACAAGTCCCCCGGTCCGGATGGGTTCTCATCTCATTTCTTCAAAGAGGCATGGGGTATTGTTGGAGCAGATTTTATTGCAGCCATCAAAGAATTTTTTACTTCGGGCTCTCTCCTTAAACAAGTTAACCACACGGTAATTGCTTTGGTACCAAAATCTAGCCATACTACGACCGTTGGGGATTATAGGCCCATTTCTTGTTGCAATGTGTTGTATAAAGTTATTGCAAAAATTCTTGCTTCCCGTTTGAGGCCTATTTTAGGAAGCATAGTTGATCAAGCACAATCGGCTTTTGTTGAAGGAAGGAGTATGATGGAAAATATACATCTTGCTCAAGAACTTATGAGACAATATAATCGAAAGAGGGTTGCACCGAGATGTTTACTTAAGATTGATCTTTGCAAGGCGTATGACTCGGTGGATTGGGGATTCCTTAAACAAATGCTACACGGATTGGGATTTCCGTTAAAGTTTGTTGATTGGATCATGGAATGTGTCACCACAACCTCCTATTCTGTGGCTTTGAATGGTAGCATACATGGGTTCTTCAAAGGAAAGAAAGGTTTACGACAAGGGGACCCTCTCTCACCTTTCTTATTTGTTTTGTGCATTGAGTACCTCTCGAGAATGCTCAAGGCTAGCACACATGAAACTGATTTCAACTACCACCCTAAGTGTGGCCCGTTAAAAATTACCCACCTTGCGTTTGCGGATGACTTGATGTTGTTTGCTAGGGGAGATGGCCCCTCGGTGAAATTGTTGATTAATTGTTTGACACACTTTGGAGATGCTTCGGGACTTCGAATGAACAATCTTAAGTCCAGCTTGTTTACAGCCGGAATTCATGGGAGTGAGCTCGAGGAAATACATGAAATTGCCAACATACCGAAAGGGACTATGCCATTTCGTTACCTAGGCATCCCTCTTGCGGCGCAGAAACTTAAGGTTAGCTGTTTTGCACCTTTTTTGGACAAAATAACTGCATACATTAGTGCTTGGATAGGTTCCTCCTTATCCTATGCGGGAAGAACGGAATTAATTAAAGCGGTGCTTCAAGGAGTTGAGTGTTTTTGGCTTTCTCTCCTCCCGATCCCGGCTACTATAATTTCAAGAATTATTAGTCTCTGCCGTAATTTTCTTTGGGGCTCTAAGAAACCATTAGTTGCCTGGAAAGATATTTGTTTGCCGAAAAATGAAGGTGGCTTGGGGTTTAGAGACTTAAAGAGCTGGAACTCAGCTTTACTCTCTAAGTTGCTGTGGAACATTCACCATAAAAAGGACACCTTATGGATTCAATGGGTCGACCAATACTACCTCAAAGGCACCAACATTTGGGAGGTTTTGCCTAGAAAAGACCACTCAGCCCTCTTTAAAAAACTGCTCGAAATTAGAGACAGTTTTAAGCAGTTTTTTGCACTAACGAATTCTGGGCAGATTCATTCATTTGGTGTACAACGGTTTTTTGAGCAGAAAATGGGGCAGTATGGTGATGGTTTCTGTGTTGCAAAAGCCTATAACTTCTTTAGGCCGAAGGGAATGGTTAAATGCTGGGCTATGGAGGTTTGGAAACACTTTATCACTCCGAAGCATTCATTTATTCTTTGGTTAGGAGCACACTCTAAGCTCCTTACTAAAGTATTTAACTGGAAATACCTATAGCTTCGAAGATGTATTTTTTGTGGAACATGTGAGGAGACGTGTCAACACATATTTTTTGAATGTTCCTTCACTTCACGGGTTTGGAACATCATTAAAGATTGGATGGGCATCACGAGAGCCATGACTACTATGGCTAGTGCACTCAAATGGATGAAAAAAGAAGCTAGAGGTACTTCATGGCGCAACAAAGCAAAAAGAATTGCGTTAGCTAGCTCCGTCTACCACATTTGGATGGCAAGGAATCGAATGGTGTTTGAAAGTTTGAATCCCCATATTGAGAGTATTGTACGACGAATCAAAACACATGTATACAAAGTTATGTTTTCTTTGTATCCTAATGTTTTGATTCGCTATGAATCATTAGCGAGGGATTGATTTATGCACTTTTAATTTCTTTCCACATGGGTATGCTCATGGTAGTTGTACTCATAGACCCCTTTTGAGTTGTGTTTGTGTTGTTTGTGTTGATGTATTTTTGATTCACTCGGGTATGCCCGTAGTACTTGTAAAAAGAGTTTGATCTATAAAATTTTCACATTTACCCGATCAAAAAAAAAAAAAACTCAATTGGACAACTCTCTTATTCAACGCTATCTATCACCAACTAACAATATTGACGGACAGACAAATTAGCTTTATTAGGTCAATCTTAACCACCAAGAGCTTGTTTATAGAACAGAAATGGCTGGATGGCTATCAGCAAACCACAAGTCAAAAAGAACCGATATCGATATGGGTTTCACCTTTTCCTACAAATCTGGCCTAGATCTTATGCAAAACTGCGACTTGCCTCCTCCATTCAAGCTTTTTGCTGGCCCGGTGAACAAAATCTGCAAGGTAGCAGGGCAGGAAGTGGCTGAGGATGAAGTTATGATGTCTAAAGATTCAGAAGATGGGAAGTTGGAGATTCTAAAAGCCTTGGGACTATCACAAACACGACGTGCCCTCCGTCTCTCCTTTACAAGGGTTCTGTTAAAGGAGAGGGATGCCATCTCCAATTTACTGCTAGACGAATCATTGAGATTGTTCGCCTATAAGCAATGGGTTAGATTGCTTGAGTTTCAAGTTTTCATGTTGGAAAGAAAAGAGAGCTGAGTGCGTGAAGAGTGATTCTATCAGTATAAAACAGTATGCTGCTGTAGCATTTTACTGTAGCATTTTGTTTGGCTATTGCCGGAATGGGTTTCGCAATTGGTTGCAGTCACATATTCTAGTTTGTTTTCCCTGTAGCAATCTTGTTCAGTTTTTTCATGCAACAGATTGATTGCACACTTCAGATATTGTGCTAAAAATAGATACAGAATACAGAATAAGAGATACTCTTATCTGACTAGCATTCTGCTAATTCAAAATGCACTGTTAAATTCCCAAAACATGTAGTTTCAGATGCTCTTTTCATCGACCTGTGTAAGGCACAGTATATTTCATTGCATAAATGAAAATATCCAAGAAATCGAAGAAAAATTTAGCAATGTTGATACCCTTCAAATCCACAATTCCCTTTTTTTTTTTTTTATCCTTTTTTTTTTTTTTTTGGTTATCAGGAACTCAAGCGCACACAGGAGAGCTCAAGCAGAGGTACTCGACTATGCATATACCAATTCACTCGCATTAGCAAACAAATATACACATTGCATTCACATCTTCATGCATTAGGAGATGTGTGCACTTGCACATGGGCACAGAAAGTGAGGATTTCAGAAAAATATTTTAACTGCATTCTCGAAACACATTTACAGAAGCAACAACCTGGGTTTATTCTACTCTACAAGTTAAGCGTATGCTATTATAGATATTAACACAAGCATATACATATATAAGATGGTGAGTACGAAAGATAATGAACTATAGTTAATCACACGATGGCTCCGTGTACAGACCTCAGATGACCATAACAATCATCACTGCTCCCATAACACTCCAAACAGACCCAGCAAATGTGCCTCCCGCACCTACACTCGACATGATTGCACCCCTCCACCTTCTCAATCGTGAAACCACAGCATGGGCACTTCTTCACATTTTCTCTCCCGTTACTCCATTCCTTCAGAGAAGAATCAGGGTCGTCTTTGAACTCCTGATACTTTTCGCATGACACGTATGGATGATACTCCATGTGGCACCGTGTACATGTCTCCACTAAACACGAACCACAGGCAAATAGTTCGCTTGAAGTACCACGATCTGCCACTCGATAAACTGATGGACAGTCAGGTGAAGGACAAAATCTATAAGCGCCCCCACTCCCTGCCACAAATGCACCCATGGATGCCCTGAAAAGTTCCTCCAACTTCTCACTAGACAATAAAGACCTCAAGTCTGTAAGCAGAATCAGAGCCCCACAGCTGTTATGTGTACAGACTAAGGGAAAACTGTCTTGACTTCTTATTGCAGACTCACACTGATCTACTAAGCATAACCGACAGAACTCGTGTGTACAGCCTTCGAGCCTGTAACCATCTTCCACTTCACACAAGCAAATCGGACAGGCAAAATCGTCGTCATTTCCTTGATTTTGTAGACTAGTTTGTGCGATATCATGAATTATGCCTTCAACTTTTTGCTTCAATTCTTTGGTCCCAACCATAGATATGCAATGGCGCCTGGCATTTAAAGAGAACTCTGCCTCGGGAACCTTTTCTTTAAGCCCGTGAAGGTCTGATCCAAAATTCTGAACTACTCTCTTCATCATATCAGGAGGTAGAAGTCCACCACGAAGTTGGATCTCAAGTTTCTTACTATCATGTAGAGAAAGAAGGGATTTGACAAGCCTCTGCTGTGCAACATCAATCTTGTCTGCAGACCCAAACACCCTGATAATTAGGCTATGCTTGTCAAATAGTATATAGGTTCCTGTACCTTGCTGAATTGATTTCAAAAGCATGACACCATCTCGTGAAAAGAGATGCTGTATAACTGCTGGAGTAATATCAGCATGTTGTAAGATCTTCCCGTTCATGAGCTGCTCCAGAGGTCTTCTCAATTCAACCAAAACTTTTGTAGCACTCGCAGATATCTTTACTCGATAAGAACCATTCTGGTTCCTCTCTAGGTTACATTCAGCACCTGCAAATAAGCAAGTTCATTGACTTCATCTGCAATGGGAGACTAAGATGACCAAGCCACAAAAACAAAAATTAACCAGAAAAGCCAATCTGCAACTATACCAATTACACTCTTTTGCTATTAAATATATGCTAAGTGGCCACGATGTCTGTTCCATAGGAAGAGAAGGCATCCATTGCTCTCTTTTTTCTTCCGGAAAATTGTAAGAATAATAAAAAACCTACCTCCACGATAAGATGTTAAAATAGGGCCCAACTAAGAAGGGTGAAAATAATAAAGCCTATTCTAATTTAAGAGAACTTTTGACTTCTGGAATGAACACCCTACTCAATTATGATAATATAGAACCCATCCAGATTCAAGGGAATGGAGTATAAAAGGACTCTCAAATTCATACCAGGGAAAAGCTTTATGACAAAGGGCAACAATTTAGCCAGCAGAACATTATGCCCCTCTTTGGGCTCTATTTTTCCAAAACTTATTTTCAACCACACATTCTCCCATAAAATAATGTTACACGTAAATCCAAAAAAATTTCTTATTTTTTAACCACACATTTTCCAAAAAATAACTATTCCAAAACGAGTTTTCCCCAAAAAACTCATTTTAATGGAGCCCAAACAGGGGCTATGTATTCAATTTAACGTTCTTCAAAATATTAAAGTTTAGACCACAAAAAGATACATTCCATACCAGGGAAACACTATGAATATTCATGTCAAATCATAATGCCTTTTGAAAGAACAAAATGAACACCGTTCATTCCATTTCTTCTCATAAATGAATGCTTGAGCAGAAGGTTCAACCTTGTGCGGGAAGTAACAGAATAAACATAACTGAACATCAAAAGAAAACAAACAGAAAATCTGTACAATAAAAGACAGTGATTCGGGGTCATATAATGTGATCGGCTTATTGTTACATACAAAGCAACAATAAGAGTGCATTGAATGTGCCTAATAAATTTAAACTACACCAAAACCATTTTTGGAAAATGTGTTCCCTGTTTTGGTCATCATTTACTTATTTCTCTAAAATCTCTCTATCCAGTTAAAAAAAAATCTTGAAATAAGTATATAACTTGAATAAAACAGAAGTATAACATACTATGGAACAGTCATAAACTGGGGTAAAACATACTAGCGAAACAGACCTTCAGATATAATGAAGTTGCGACCTATAAACAGATATCAATAAACACATTACTTGGGACAAGGCATTTTCATTGTATAAGGTAGACGGCTAAAAAATGATTGTACTGGTGATAAAAGGAACAAAAATCTGCTAAATAATTACCCTTTTGCCGCTGAACCCTTGAAAGTAAAGAATCCAGCTGTTTCTTGATAACAAGATAGACAGGTGCAGGACAGGATACAGAGCTATGAAACAGTTGCTGGCATCTTATCCTCTGCCAGGAAAGACATCCAGGCAATACTTTCCCATCAATTTGCTCCAAAGCCTTCGCTGCCTCCAAATGTAAATTTCCGTCGAATGTAATTAAGGCTCTCATGCAACTATCCTTAGGTTCTGGTTGGAAGACCTGAACGCAGACAGAGTTACCCTGTGGGCCCCTTCTAGGCATAAAGGGGGAAATTTCTCGCAGAATTGCTTCCTGACAAACCAGGATTGGAGGATCATCCACAGCATCTCCTCTCAATAAAAAGAAGTCCAGGATCTGTTTGCTTGTTGCTGCATTTAGCACCTCAAATATATCTTCTTCAGAGAGTTCCTTATCCAGTCCCTTGATCACAACGCTGTCCATATACTTCTCACCAGGTACAGACCGAACAATTTTGCCTCCAATCATCAGATCGGAGAAGTCACTAACCATAAAGGTGACATCCCTTGGATCACACTTCACAATTGCTACCCCTTTACTGAACCTACGAGGCCAATAAATTTTTGCTTTAAAAGAGGGTAATGAAGCCGATTTGTGATCACCACCATAGGGGTTCCTTGAAGGAACTACCTTTAGCAAGCCACCACCATACTCAAACTGATTTAAATCAACAGCTTTCTCAGCAGCATCAGGTGTTAAAAACGTTACCCTTCCCCACTTTCCATTCTCCCTGCTGTCTTGGCCAATGCCTGAGAACTTGTAAATGGCACAAATATCACCTGAGGTGAATCTTTCCAAGAACATGAGGAGCTCCTTATCATGAAGGGCATTCCAATTTGAATGAAATATGTCCACAGTCAAAAATCTCTTCTCAAGCTCCAGATGTTTTATCTTGGCACCAGCTCCAAACAGAGCAACTGAAGGAAAGGCCTTGGGTCCTCCCTTATACAAACATTTCTCCAAGCATTCATTCTGCAGCAACTTAATTTCATACCCCAATGCATCATTCACAGTGCTCCAAACTTTCTCCATGTCTTGAGAAGAAGCATACAAAAATATTTCATTGCTATCTACACAAACTTCAATACCTATCCGTTCATCCATACATGAAGCTCTAATGCAAGAAACAAGATGGCATACATTACTATTACATTTCCCACAGAATCTTTTTAGCACTACACTTCCGAGTCCGGGCAAAACCCTCTTCTGCAACTGCTGGCTATCCATCCTCAAGAAATCAAAAACTGGCAGAGGAGAAAGAGTAGACAAAGATTTATAGTCAATTGCAGTAACACAGACCAGATACTCATTAGATACAGAGAGAACCTCGCCAAAAACCACCCATTGTGGCCTCTGACTAAAGTTTAGTAAAGAACATGAAGGATGCAGTTGAACATGTTTCCCAGTCGATGCCACCTCATATCCAAGTTGATCATACCCAGAGTACATTGCCACATTTTCTGCAAGGGAAGAAAGAATTACATTTTTCAAAGTTTCATCATGCTCAGTAATCTGAGGATCCCAATTCCAGTAACTTGGCACAATAATATTGCATTCATGCTTAAGACAAGCTTCCAGTTCTTGCACAGTGTCATGGCATCTCTTCATGGACTTCGCATTAATGCTATTTTCCCAGCACCAGATATTTTTCCTTTCCCAAGGCACAGCCTCCCACTTTCTATAAACAGACAGCAAAGTGAAGAGATCCCCATTTTGGTGGCAAAATTGCACCTTAAGGCAATCAGATTTCAACTTATCTTCCTCTGTACCAATTCTGCAAAATATGCTACTAGAATTTGCCATAACTGCAGCAAGAACAAGGCCCTCAATACCTAGGCGCTCATGGAAGCATTTAAGGATTATTTTACCAAGACGAGGTTCAATACCCAACTTAACTAAATCCCAACCTTCTTTGGTTAATTCATGAGCATCATCTCTCACTACAACAGCTCCTAATTGAATAAGATTTCTGATGGCCATCTCTATCGCTCTGACACTGGGTGCATCAACAAAATCAAAATCCTCCACATTCTTGATGCCTAAAGCAAGAATTCTCAGAACTGCAACACCAAGATGAACCATACGAATTTCTGGTTCCTGATGAGGCAGCATCGAAGAATAATCATCTTCTGTGTAGAGTCTATAACATGTTCCAGGCTCAGTTCTCCCAGCACGACCGGCCCGTTGATTCGCAGAGCTCTGGCTGATTCTGCAAACCCTTAAAACGTTCATGCCAGTGGCAGGATCAAATCTGCTTTCCTTCACCATTCCAGAATCAACCACATATTTGACCCCTGGAATTGTCAATGATGTCTCAGCAACGTTAGTGGTGAATATAACTTTTCTTTTTCCAGGGTAGTTCAGAAAAACTCGATGTTGGTCCTCGTAAGAAAGTTTTCCATGTAAAGGTAACACACTGGCAGACGGAGCTTGAAACATCTCACAAGCCCATTCTACTTCCATCTGAGAGGTCAAGAAGGCAAGTATTGTTCCAGCCTTCTCTGTTTTGTGGATCTCAGTCACCATCCTCACAACATCAAGAACATATGGCGCAATCGATCGAGAACTGAAAGATCCTTCATTGCATGGGACGTATTTAATATCAACGGGATAATTTCTGCCCGCCACGTGAAAGGTTCCACAACCAAAAAAGTAGTCTGCCAACTGGTCTGCATCAGCTGTTGCAGACATAATTATAAGCCTCAAATCAGGCCTCTGACCGAGTAGATTCTTAATCATCGACAGAAGGAGATCTGTGTTCAAGCTTCTTTCATGAGCCTCATCAACAATAATGCATGAGATTCGGGATAATTGCGCATCACTCATGTAGTGCTGCAGTAGGCAGTGGTCAGTCATGAAAATAACCTTACAACCGAACTCATGAGATGACGAACATGATGAACAAAAAATAACTGAAGTGTCTTTGGAACAACCACAACTTTCCTCTTTAACCCTTTCTGCCAACGAGATGGCAGCAAGTTTACGCGGCTGAGTGCAAACAATAGACTCATGACCAAATATTCCTGAATCGGCAAGAAACTGAACCAATTGTGTGCTCTTTCCTGAGCCGGTCTCCCCTATCAGCACTGTTATCTGTGGAAATTGATATCAAATATTTAGCCCATGTTTGAGCCCCATTATCCAAAAATTCATTTTCAACCACACATTCTCCAAAAAACACTATTACAAAACCCTTTCTTTTTTTTCTTTTTTTTTTTAAAAAAAAGGGGCTCAAACAAAGGATATAAATCGGGAAACAGAACACTAGAAACTATATGAGTGCAATCCAATTAGAAATATAAAGACCAAAATGTGTGTGCACATTTGTGCTATATGTTCTACTCGTGAGCAAAACACTTGGAGTACCAGGTATGCACATATGCACACACATTATGCAATATGTAAAACATGACTCAGGAAACTGTTTAAGCCTCCCTACTATGTGTTTTTCTTCTATGTGAACCATTAGGTATCACATGTAAGATTCTATTCCTCCGAATATTATAGTTCAATTGAAAATATGGAAGTGCAGAGGTTCACAAAAAGTTCTATTTATCACATCTATTTTACAAGATACTAATAGGCACCAGGTAAAACTCAATAATGCTTAGCAAAATTCAGTTGAAAATCTGTGTGTGAGAGCTCGTCAAAAAAAAAAAAAAANATAAAAAAAAAAAAAAAAAGAAACAAGAAAAAAAAAAAAAAAAAAAAAAAAAAAAAAAAAAAAAAAAAAAAGAAAAAAAAAAAAAAAAAAAAAAAAAAAAAAAAAAAAAAAAATACATTCAAGAATGAAAATAATATTTTAATTGTACAAAATAATAGAAACAAATGGATAATTATATTGATAATTCCAACGAACCATGACCACTTTTTAATTTCTTTTTATCTTTATTCTTTTCAAGAGAGGGGAAAAATGAATGATTAAGTTGGTAGAGTAAATATAAAGATGAAAGAACTACAAAATTTTAAATGTATTTCATATAATAATGGTCATTGAGCATCCTGCAAATAGTGCGTATTTAATGGTGCCCTAAAAGGTAGAATGCAGCCTAACAACTTTTTTTAGCTCGGTCTTCAGTTATTCATATGCATTATGTCTAGTTTTTAACAAAAGTGAAGCCTTTCTTAACAGTTCATATTCCTCTCCAAGAAATATGAGCTCCTCACTTCACAAGAATTTCTCGCATCTATCTGGACAGTACTAATTCCACTAGTATTCCAGCAGACTTGACTATCAAATAGTTACTCTCATCAATGCCTAATAGAACACATACCAAAGTCTATTCCTGAATCTTTGCCACCAAATAACAAGAGAGAGAGAACATAAAATCTATTGCGACATTCATATTCTGAAAAATGGAAAAATAACGGAAGTTTATTAACAAATGAAGTTGAATTAAACTAAATTAACCTGCTGGCCGTGAATTTGCTTCAAAAGATCATGCGCTATACGTATTTAACCGTTAGGAACATCAAGCCGCCTACATTCCCTCCTGAACAGGCTGTAAATCCTTCCCCAGTCAATCTCTCCCTCTAAATGAAACACCTCTACCACCAGCTCCGTTTTCTCCTCATCCTCCAAATAATCAACAATACACCTCAGCCCACTCTTGAATTCCTCAAGCCTCTTTGAGATCAAATCTCTCTCAGCCTCCAATCCTTGCTTTTTCCTCTTCAACTCTTCAAAGATTCTTAACCGTGACTGCTTCTTCAATTTATCTGAAATCATCTTGATCTCAACCACAGCATTCTCCAGTTTCTTCACCCATTTTTGCACTAAGTCTCCCTCCATCAATCCCTTAATTTTGTCCAAAAATACACTTTTCAGACGATCATTCAGCTCCTGCTTATCTGAGGCCAAATCAATATTGGACACAAGTCGAGGAATAAAACTTTGCTCATTTTTTTCTAATTTTACCTCCCATAACTCAATCATTGTTTCCAAAGCTTCAATCCACTGCTCGTAAAAGAGGGTTGCGACAAGTAATTTTGATACCAAAAAATTGATTTTTTGGGGTGGGAATTTAATCTGTCGGATTAAAGCTTCAATGTCCGGTTTGTTAAGAGTACAACTGGGATCCGACCGCAACTGTATGACGAAGTTAGGGCGATTCGAGGGTGGATCCGGCGGACGATCGCGTCGGTAGTTGGGGTAGGACAGTGGTTTCAACTGTTGCCTCTGGAAGTGATGTAAAGGTGGGCCGTGCCGGTGGTTGTAGTAGCTGTTCTGAGACGTTTGTCCGCGAAAAGAATGGGTTCCCGGCGGCGGTGGAGCGCCGAAACTGGCGTTGGGGTTTCTCGGTCTGTTCATTTGTACGGAGTCAGGGTTTTGCAGGAAAACGAAAAACCCTAAAGAAAGGGAGTGGAATAGAGTGAGAAATCAATGGAAAGACGCAATACGAGAATTGAAATGTGTGTAAACGTATTCACACACAGATATATGTACACACAATAGAGAGAGATTAATCGGAACACGAAAAGGTTGAAGGAAAAACGGAGACCAGAAATTGGTAAATTTTTGGGAATTAATAATGCTGTGTTTGGACTTGATTATGCGAATTGTTTGTTTATGAAAGATACCATTGGAAGTAATATTATTTACACTAGAGGTCCCCTTACTTTGAGTTGTGTTTCATTTTAGTTACTCAACTAGGCTAGTTAGGTTCATGTCCAGTTTGCAATCGAGGGCGGGCACAAGGTGCTTAACTCTAGGTTTCTTGTGATACAATTTCGAAATGAAATTGAAACTTCTCTGATATGAGTTTAGAACCCAAAAAAAAAAAAAAAACCTTGAGTGACTAAAATGAACTTTTCTCAAAGTCAGGTAACCTTTAGTATATTTTACCGTTCAGAATTATATGCAATACTCGAACCCTAGAACTCTTAAATTCAACTTATTTTAGGGGAGTGTCCTCAATTGAGATTATAATGAATTTTAAAAATACGTCTAAATTTAGGTGTTTTCAGTTGAGATTTTAATGAAATTCTTCAAAATTTAGGTATCATAAAAAAGTAGTAAATTTATAAAGATTTTATTAATGGATGGATTTTAAAAAATTTTGATAGATTTCAAGTTTAAAAATACATATAACCAAATCTTTTGGAAATTTCATCATATTTAATGAAATTTTTATGAAATTTGTGAAAAAATTCATTAGGATTTATAATCTTTTAAAATCTACCAAAATCTTAGTTGAGAACACCCTCGTAATGAAATATATAAATATATTGAAAATAATTATAGATTTCCTTTAAAATTAGCTATTAAAAAGTTGAGTTTAACTTTGACACATTTTATATCCAACTAAAATTAATCACATTTGTTTTCTACAAACCGTGTTATGCACGTTTGGCAAAGCTTGAAAACTAATTATTTTTTTCTTTAAAACCTTTTTGAAAAACTTTTTTAAAATAAAAAGTAATTTTATCTTAATGTTAAAATAAGTAAATTAATCCTTTTTTTTTTTCATCAACAAAACAAATTCAACATTTTAAAACCTACTTTTTTTTCTGTATAATCAAACTCATCCAAACATGGTGTCCTTGGCTGCTTAATTTACTTCTTGACTAGAAGATATGAACTTATGGACAAACAAGAATTTAGAAGCAAGTAAGCCTATTTTTTAGTTTATTTTGTAAACCTTAAGCCTGATTTTGGATTCTTGGATTGACGTGACAAAAAGAAATAAGCATAAGAAAAGAAAACGCACCATGCGAATTTTCTCTCTTTTTAAAGCAAAAGCCTTAGCCTTCTTGTCGATTCATAATAATGAAACAAATAATTGAGAATGAAAATTGATAAACCAAGCTTGCCATATCATGCCAAATCCATTTCCGGCGGAAAGATTGACAACTCGATAGTTACATCTATCGTTAATTTTTTTTAGTATTTTGAAATATTGTGAAATAATACGAATTATCATGTCGATCTATCACAGTTTGTTTTAATTCAGTCTATATATTTACTTATTTGTGTAAAGATTCGATACAAGTCACGATAAAAAGGAAAATTAGACTATAGTTTTCACGTTTCTACTACTGCACCGAGTATTATTTTATTTTGCTTAAATTTTACTTTTTCTAGAAATGAGTGATAGATAAGTAATCAAAACTTGAAGATTTCATAAAATATGTAGTTCAAATTATAATCTTAAAAAATTCCTAAATAGAAAACAAAACCCTAACAAAGTATATCTCTAGGGGGACAAAATAATACCCTAACACGTGTGGGAATTAAAAATAATTGAAATAAAGATGAGTTGTCCCGTAATGGATTTTACTAATCGACGGTGCCAGTTTTCTAGTACTCAGGCAATTAATGATGCAAAATGTTTTTTTTTTTAATAAATAAATAAATACATTTTTGGAATAGTTTTATAATAAAGATGTCAATTTTTGTTTCATCTCCTTTACTTCATAGGATGCACTAATAATATTTTATATTTTTTTCCGAAACTTACAAACTGACTTATTAACCGACTCCACTTACAAATTGATCAATGACTTGCACAATAAGTTTTAAATGACTCAAATACAAAAAGGTTCAAAGCTTCAATAAATTGCGATGTGGCCCGCCCTACATCTCCAACCAACTTTTCGAACTTCATTAATTCACAAAAATAAACCATTTCAATGTAAATATGACAATATGTGTATAAAATTGTCCACACGACCAATTCGATGCATGGTTGATCTATAATATTTGATAGGACTTATCGTATAATAAATTTTAAAAAAATATCAGGAAGCAACTTGACCACTCGTTTGATAACGATTTTTTGAGAAGTAAGTTTTTGAAAAGTGCCTTTTCTTGAATGTGTAGTGAAAATTTGAAAAAAAAAAAAGAAAGAAAAAGTTAAAAAAATACATTTTAAGAATATGTGATTAAGTTGGAGAAATAATCCTAAAATAATCAAAATTAAATAAGGGTTTAATCAACAATGATTAGAGTTATTCATGCAGTACTATCTTGACACCATAAGGTACAACGCCTTTTTATGCCTTTGAAGCCACATGCATAAGTGCAAAAGTATGCACAGGTGTCCAGGCAAGGTACAATATGGATTTAACTCGTTCGACACTTTGACAGTTCAGTGGAGGGCTCTTGAACACTGGCTAGTTTGGGATACATCCCGCGATTTACCTACTCTGTGTGATGAGGAATCGGATCGCACATCTCAGAATTAGTCATCGAACGTGAGCACAAGAGTATTTTTAAAAAAAAAAAAAGTATGCACAGGTGTCAGGTGTCTGTGCAACTTGCCTCGACATAAAAGTTCAAATACTATATTTTTTTGTTTTTTGACTGACTTTTTGTCCACCTTTAGAATCTAACCACCTCATTTTTGACACTTTCTTTAAAGTGTTTGTTTAGATAAAATAACAAATTGTTCAAATATAAGCGTTGCAGAAATAAGTGATGAACAATTGAATAAATAATTGAACATTTTATAAATGTGTAAAAATTAATATTTAATTTTGATAATTAATTTATAAGAAACTTATAATGCTTCTCAAGCATTCAAAACTTATAATTTTGCTTTCTTTTCATTGCACTTTGGAGTCGAGATCACTTTCAGTACTTAAAAGAGATGGAAGGTTATATAAGGTTTAAGATCACATATCAATTAAATAGTAACATGGAGTATTGAATTTTAGACTTTGAAAATACTAAAAAAAATTCAAATTCGTCATAAAGGAAGCCCAAATATAAAGGATAAATTAGGGTTGGTTTTCCAAACTTTAAAAAAAAGAGGCTATGAGTCCTCAACTTGTTTAAATATGTGGATTTGACTTCCACATGACGAAAATCGTTAATTAAATGTTAAAATCACACGCAGCTTTCAATTAAATCAAAGATAAATGTTAAGTGATTTGACAAATTTACCATCTAGTTTTGAATCATGTGAAAGTCATTTGAGATTTTAGCGTCTACATTAATAATTTTCGATCATGCACGAATTTACAGATTTAAATATGTTGGGCATTCTTTTCTCACCATGAGTGTATGATCTCCAACTTGTCCAAGACTTGAAGGTCATGTTTGCACCAAATGCATTAGTCGTTTATCATATTGTAATGCTTCTTCTGAAAGTAGGTTGTGGCTCTTGTCGATATACGCCTAGGAATGGGAATGGAGTGGCCTAAACATGCTTGCTTCTTTTGTTACTAATTTTTGTATACTACCTTTCATTTCATCTACAGTATGCAACGAATTATTTTACAGAATGCTCATCTTAAACAAACTAAATTCTCCAAACACGTAACAGTAAAAAACAAAATTCTATTATTTTTATTAATATGAACCACACATGCTATGGATAAAGCTATTTGTATCTCTCTCCTTACCACGTGGCTGACAAATAAATGACATGGTAGTTTTATAATGATTGAATTAAACGCATGAAATGCAAAATTTTGTGTAAGATTGTATCAAGTGTAAATATGATAAATCTAGTATAAAAAAACGTGTATATATATCAAGATTGTACATGCTATAGGGGCCCCCCATTAACATCTTGAATTCCATGTGAGTTTTGCATGGGGGCCCCCATTAACATTATTATAGTACGACCACCCCCCCGTTGATGACATATCTCGTTTTTCACCTACCACTCGTTACACCAAATTCATTTAAAATTGAGACAAACAATTACTACATATAAATTAATTAATTTTAAGTGAATTTTATTAATTTTTAATTGGTCAAATCTCAAATTTCATCATGCATTTTACGAACTCATAATTTTTATCAACTTTTCAACCATACATTTTATTTTATTTTTTTATTTTTTTTATTTTATCAAAATCCGTTTTTTTTATTAAAAAATTTATCAAACAATTCCTAAATATTATTTAAAAATATTATGAAATTATGTCTACTATGATGTCCAAATCATTTCTAAACATATAGCTGATTACACCAAATTCATTTCCTCGTTCAAGAAGAAAAAATGACATGTTATATGTTTAAAAAGATGGATTGTATATATATATATATCTATATAT
>CAIGRN010054726.1:0-16902 GCA_903798345.1 Fraxinus anomala
AATTTCTAGCACAAGCAATGATTATCCATTGACGGTAACTTCAATCATAATATCAACCCACTCGATGACGTGATAATGCTGAAATTTAAACGGGATTAGGCAATTTATCAGAGCGGACCAATTTGAGTCCGTAAATTACGAGAGATGTGAATTTACCACTTTAGAGCTACAACTATTCGTCCTAAAGCTTTCAGAAATTGCAGCAACCAATCGAACACTGAATTGAAACACAAATGCACAGGGGCAAAATCATCCAATTTTCACCGTATAACCTAAAATAGAAAACTAACAATACCAAAATGTTAGAAATCACGTTAGAAAGATTCAGTCTGAAGAAACCGTCGTCGGAGAACCCCTCACGCGCTCTCACGAGGCGATCGCAGGAGAACCACGTACGGCTGCCGCCGTCAAACCCACGCGCCGGGCCACCAGAAGCATCTCCGCCTGCACAGTCCACCAATGGTTTTTGTTCGTCCAACCGGCTACTGATGTGGCCGGAAATCGCGTTTGCAGGTCCGGAATTGGGGAAAAAATTGGGCAGATTTTTCAATTGTTTTTTCTGCCGATTTTTGGATTCGTCTTTGTCGGAAATACACCACCAATATGGCGCTGATACCAAATGTTGAACAAAGATCTCCAATCTCCAAATTTTCGGGCTCAGTTTCGGCCAATCAACCTCCACAATTGACAACCAAATCCCAAACCAAATACCTCAAAATCAGTTGCTTCTCGAGTTATCCACAAAAGGGCAATGTATGGAGGTTATTGTAGCTTCAAAGATTAGTCACAAAGGCTAAGGAAGGAGAGAAAACAAAGCACAATAAAGCACAAAGCCAAGACTGGAAGCACGAAGCCAAAAGGGACACAGTTTTTCTCTCAAACACGGCTAACCAATTTCACACACACATCAACAGTAATGGGGCAACATATATAAAGGTTTGGAGTGGACTTTTAGGTTAAGGATTAATTAGCCCCAACAGTTAACAGATAATGGGTAAGTGGGCTATCAACCTAAGAAGTCATCCAAGATTTACGGACCATGAGCAACACTAATTAAATTAGGTTACTTCAAATGGTCCAAATAGGTTGTAGGATTGGTATGAATAATTGTGGTGCCGATATTTCACTTCACTTATCGGTCGAGGCCTATGAGGTATAATCCAAAAAAAAAAAAGGGTTTAACATCATCGTCCGAAATTTATTGGGTATCAAAATCCAACAAAAATGAAAAATATATTGTTGTGACGAGGACCTGGCAACTTACCTATTACTGTTTAGCTTTAGAAGAAGATAGCAACGATGGTCCTAACTTATTGTCCATGTTGCATTTTTATCTCTAGAACAATGTTATGTTCTCTGTCTAGTGGTTCCCACTAGCCTATTGCGCCAACCCCAATGCCCATAATCTCAACCCCAACCCCGTCTGTCTTCCCCTACCCAACTCCAAGTTTGAACTCCACAGGCACAATCCCTCCGATTTGTTATAGGTGGCATGCCCATCTTGCGAGCAAAAGATTAGCTTCCAGTCAAAGATTATAGTCCCTCTTCAGATAAGCATTATCTGGTTTATCCTTGAAACGGAGTGAACGGCAATAATGGAAATATGATGCAAACTCTGTTGGATAGCTAGACACAGACTGAAAAAATATTCAGCGGTAATAAACACAATACGACCTATTTCCCTTTTATGCAAATTTACATCTGAAACTAGAAAACTGCTCGTGTCACTCAGCTCCTCAGCGATTCTGATCACTTTGATTCTGATCACTTCCCCTTTACTCTGAGTCAAGCTCTACTTGTCGCTCCAAAACGCTCTTTCTTGCAGGATGATTAGGGGCTAGCTCGGGAAAGTTAATGCAAGGTTTGTGGGACAATAGGCATATGAAGAAATTGGGGATCAGAGGCTTGGAACTGGGCGTTTCTCATAATGCCTTGGGTCTCGTCTGACTTGCATGTGCTAAGCATGTCACCAGCGTTCATCCTAAGCCCGGCTTAAACTCTTCATGCATTACCTATAGCATCGACAAATACATAAGATATCCATCCTCCCAATTTTCAAAAAAATTACCTCAAAAGATGTTGAAACCTTTTTCGGGGTTTCATTGTATCCTTTTTTGTCACATTGTTCGAGGTTCATTGCTAGATCTTCTAAATGATCCACTAATTTGACAAAAATAGAAGATAGATAGTTTCAAGTAAAAAATATGGAGGAAACAATAATCCAAAAAAATAGCTAGGCCGGCATATGGAGAATGCGCGTATATACACAACAATACAGATAAACTGATCCAAAGAAAATATTACTGGGAAAAAAAGATTAGCAAGTCGGATCATCTAAAGTTATTAAGCAATAGAAATAGTGAAGGAAAAACATGTTAAGAGATTGACTAGAGATTCGAAGTTTCGGCGTAAAGGATTGTCGTTGGTCTCAAGTCTACAATCTGCATTTTTGCTGCAAACAGAGATGATGGATACATAGAAGCAAATCGAAAGTAACTGATATTCATTTAACCTTAAAGGTATGTGTCGGCGAGTCGAACTGTTTCTAAACTTTTTAGCCAGACCAATGTAAATGACATAGTCACATAAACCTAAATATAAGTGGGAAGTAGCATTTCATGTCAATGTAGCATTTCGTACGAATCCTCCGAGTCAAGCAAAATATACGCCCAAATGAGCACCTGATTTGCACGTCGTCCCAAGCTGATGTCTCGATGAGAATGGACAAAGTCGACACGATTGATCTGGTGCACATCTTGGACAATTTATAACAACAAATATAGAAAGGCACGCATAAATTCTACCAAAAAAATAAAATAAAAAGATTTTTTCTTTTTGCTATAAATTTCATCAGAATCAATGTTAAACTAAAAATTAACCATTTGATCTGCAAGCATGAGAAGTGTCATCAGAGAAAGTTTCCTACTGCAAAAACTGAATAGATCTTCAAGACTGGGTCTAAGCAAATCCATAACTGGAACATTGTAGTCCCCTTCCACACCAAACCATCTTACTTGTGGTATTCCAGCTGCAATTTTAAATGAAATGGATTATATGCCCACTTTAACTGAAGATAAGAGTTTATTATGTGACCCTAATGGCAAAAACAGCAAAAAAACACTAGTTACTTCCGCACCTGCAGAATTCTATAGAAGTTGGACTCGTCAAGCAACTGAGGATGGTTTTTCACATTTTCATGGAAACATTAGTATCAGAAACTGTACATGACCTCATAAATGAAATAGTAAGATAAAGAATGAGATCCAGTTCAGCAATGTTGAAGCCATTGTTGTTTCCAGCTCCACTCTAAGCACAAACACTAATTTATGACTTATGAGTACAAATGCCTGTCGGAATTTTGTATTAAAATTGGTTTTGATGAATTTTTAAATGATAATTTAAGTAGAAATTATTATTTGGTGAATGAAAAATTTAGCCAGATTTAAGCCATTTAAATATGTGAATTATTGGAAAATTATGTGGAATATTATGAAATATTCTAGAATTGTTTGACTTAAAATGTATCTTTTCATACGAAAGATCATGACTTTTGGAATGATTATTTTTCAATATGCGCGTCTCTTTACATATAGAGACAAATTTCAAGAGGTGTGTTATTTGAGATACAACTTTTCAACAACTATATATATATATATATATATATATATATATATATATATATATATATATCCCATGCGTTTTTTAATTCATTCATTCACTTCATGTTTGGATTATCATATCAATGCATAATCACTTAAATAATTTTTTTCATTTATTTTGAATCAAGTTTCATATAAAGAGGGTTCAAAATATCACTAGATTCGTTGGTTTACGTAATTTGAAGTACTTCTATTGAGGGACTTAGTTGTTGTATTTTAAGAGACGAATGTAAAAAAAATCGTAGTACCCATGCGAGGTATTATCGTCATAAGAAGAACGAGTTACTCGAGTCTCGATTAAATTTATATTCATGCTAAAAGTTCTAAATTATTGAATATTTAGACCCAACGTGCGAAATTAAACAATTAAAAGTAACAAGTCATTTTTTAATTGTTTCTACGTGGTTAGATTAAACAAGTCAAGTTATCCTAAATTTGAATTCTACAATTAATAATTGAAGTAGTAAAGAACATAAAAATGATTATAGAAAAACCCCAACTAGTAAAAAATTCAGGGCACTTTGCTAGTCAATAATCCACTATAAATCGAAGCAAACTTACAGTAAGTCCAAACCCTTCTACACTGTAGAAATTTTGATGTCAATTTCTGATATTTCCCTTGATCCTATTGGAGGTGTGCTCCTTTAAGATAAATCTCGACTACTGGTTTATACCTTAACATTCTTGGACTGCGTACTTCTGACATCAGATCTCGATTTCTGGTACTTTACCTTAGTCCTCCTGAATTTGTGCTTCTACAACAGTTCCTAATTCCTGGTAGTGGATTAAATGGTTTGGTGTTTGATCAAAATTTTTTGTATGTTTTGACCTGTGATTTAATATGAAACAATATGACTTGAACAACAAAATATGTTTGAAAGAATTTATGGATTAAGTAATATGTGGTGGTTAAACCTTTGAATCAATGAATGTTTTGGATCATCAAGAAATTGATCTCTATGGAATAAATCTGATTCAAAACACTTTTGGACGTCTTATAGGGTGTATACTTATAAAGGTAGTGTTTGTGATGAAATGAAACTCAAAATAATCTTGAAAATCGAATGTTACTGTTCATTGGATAACCAAGTCGCTCGAGCGCCAAGCCGACAAGCGAAACACCTGTCGCTTGAATGTCAATCTAGCACTGGGCGGGCGATAGCAATTTTGCTTCTGCCACTTGAGCGCCGACTGAATGACAGGTTAGTGAAATTACGCCCTACTCGATTTCAACTTCTTCAAGTTTGAATCATGATTTTCTTCTTGGATTTCTTTGATTTCTTTTTGGACTCTTATCAAATTTTACCATAACTTGGACTTTTCTAATCCTAATTTGACTTTGATTATAAAACAATTAGTTCCTATTACAATTCAATTAGGACTTGATTTTGACCAAGGAATTATCAATTACAAATTTAGAAATTGTCAACTATATAATTTGGACTGATCACATGCATTTCTCATTTCTATTTTACGTATTCGATTTCGATAAGTCTAAATTCTGTCTGATGCAAATAAAAGGTTGGTTATTAGTTTATAAGTTATGCATGTCAATTTTTCCAATAGTACCTTTTGCTGTATAGTGGTCAGCACTAAGACTAGCATTATGGCAACATGAATTTCAGTAAATATATACTTTATTGAAGCAAAATGTGGAAAAGATAGATCTATTTTCAATAAAATTGTCGTTTCAACTTGTACACACTTAAGAAAGTTATATGAGCCCTACTCCACTACCAGGACTCCTCCCCTTACTTATCCAGGGGCCAGTTGGCCCTCTGGCACTGCTAGGGTAGATAAACCCGAGTGAAATTATCATTAGAAATGCTGTATCCTATAAACGAAATTCGATTTTGAATATTTTCTTATTCCACTTCTTTTTCCCCGTTAGTTAGAATAATCAATTCAACATAACACTGCTACCTGGCAGCCAATCATCTAACCGTATCCATAGTGGAAGACAATGGCACATGCTGATACTGGAATGCATTGCAATCTGTTAGGCCACGTGTCAAGTTGTTAGATAGAGTATTCTTTCTTTGTATGCATTGTATGTATAGATATCTCTGTGTTTTGACATAGCTTACTTACCGAGTATGTTATATTTGATGTTGTACAATTCATTAAGTACATTAGATTTTCAATATCTGACAATGTTTTACCACTTTTGGTATTCTTGTGAAGAACTATGTGAGGAAATTGATTATTAAACTCATTAATACCATGTATCTTAAACATCTAAACCGCTTTTTCTGCATAATATACTCGTGACAATGTTATCCCATCAAATGTTCTAGAAATTTTCATTTCCAAAATTCCGTCTGCTTCATCCATATCATCATATAAAATTATTGGTGATTATTCTCTGTCTTATTAACAACTTCAATATTACTCCCTAACATGAGCACGTCATTTACATAAAGACAAATCAAAATACTTGCTTCTCCAAATTTCTTCGAGTAAACAAATTTATCACATTTATTTATAGTGAATTCATTCTTAATCATGATATTGTCGAACTTTTTGTGTCATTGTGTAGGAGTTTGTTCAATCCATATAAAGAATTACTAAGTTTACAAATTTCTTGTTCCTGTCTTTTTACTTTGACGTCTAGAAGTGTGTAAAATTTATTCTTAAATAGTTACAAAAAAGATAAACGTTACCTGAAAGTCATGTATAACAATGTAAGTTGAGCCATTAATATTTATGGTTAAATAGAGTTTTAAAGCCACGAGGTAAGGTTAGGCATACACTTTAATACAATGTAAGTAGAATAATGCCATTTGTAGTGAGTGACTACATGTCGCCATATATGTCATCCAATCGGTTATGGTTTCAAGAATTAAAAAAAAAAAGACACAATCAAATGAATTTTCATATTAAATAATGAAACAATCACGAGTAGAACGCAATTATTATAATCATCGACTACGAATAACATTATTCCTGTAATTACCCTCTTAACATAATTAGTAAACATATAAAAGGCATTGTAACCATGATCCTATCCTAGGTGGAAATTGGAATCTTTTTGTAATAAGCACATAAATTTGACCACATATTCTAACAATTAGCCGCATAGTAATCTGAGAATAATAAAAACAAGTATATAAGTTAGAAAGATTGCACAAAAAGTTAAGGGCATATTCTCTTTATCATTTTCAAATCGTTTTTCGTTTTCGATTTTTCAAAATAGTGAAAACGCGTTTTTTTTCCTATTTTCGAAAATACATTTTTGAAAATAAGTTAAAAATTTGCAAAAAAAAAAAAAAAATCCAAAACGACATTCGTTTTGGGTATTTTCAGTTATAATCAAGTCAATTTTTTCAAAAAGCGTTTTGTGTGTTTTCAAAATAATTTTTTAAAATGTCAAAAAGAACATATTTTAACAATATTAAAATGAACACTCAAAACACAATTCAAAATGAATTCAAAACTCAAAACATAAAATTGAAATACAAAGAGAATAACCCCTAAAAGATTTAAGTAGAGAAGTGGATAGTTATGTAACAATAGGGATATATCAAGAACCAAATTTTTTAGTCAGAAGATACGAGCCTATGCCTGCCTCTATTTAGATGCAATAGGAGCAACATGTAATAAATGAAGTTTGATCAAAACCATAAAAGTCACATTTGGAATTTCTGAAGAGGTAATGTATAATATTGCTTAGTGTAGAAGATAAATCCCATATTAAATAAAGATGAAAATATACAACAATATATAAAGATGTAGATTACCCATCTTAATAAAATTAACCTTTTAATATGAAATCCTCAATTTTAATATGATATCTAAGTCAATTAAATTCAGTGACGGATCCAGGATTTTGAGTCAACCTAGTATACGCACGAGCTCGACTCGTGCTCGACCCTTGAGCTAGTGGTTCGTAGGCCGAGTCGAACTTGGCTCCCGAGCTTTTTTATTTATTTTTTTAAAGGTAAACATTTTTTAAATTTTTTTTTAAGATAAACCTTTAAAAAAAAAGATAAACCTCCCTCCTTTTTTCGGATTTGAGACTGACTACTTCAATTTCGAGTACTTGGAGTTAAAAATTGTACACGAACAATTTGTTATGTGTACAATTTTTTTTAAAAATTAAAAAGGTATTATAAAATAAGTTTTATTTGATTAATATGGTGAAATTAAATATCACTTACTTGACGACATGCAATTTCGACATATTTATCTTGCGGTCTAAAATGACTGTCTTGCTAGTCATTCACGTACATTAATACTTCCAAAATATATTCTTTCAGACGGCTCCTGACCTCGGACATAATCCTCTTACTTGCACTAAAAACAGACTCCGAAACTATAGTGCTAATCGGAGGTGTTAGTAAGTCTTTTTCCATCGCAGAAACCACTAGTCATCGTCGTTCGTACTTTCGCCAGAATTTAATTACTTCTTCTAAATTTTTCTTAATTGTTTTGTGATTAGGCATATTATTATTAAAGTAATCAATTAATTCGCCAAGCAATGCATTTGAACTTGCATACGATGTTTGATTATATGCGGTTGACAAACTACTACTAGAGGAACCACATGCATTTGCATCTTATTTATATGAGTTAATGCATTCAAATAAAGTTAACACTTCAGCGTCGTCTTCTGGTATATCAATGGGAGGAATAGGTGCAAAGGGTACCCGATTAATATTTATACACATTCGTTCTGCATATAATTCATACATTTCACATAAAAATTGTTCTAAATTTCTATAAGTGATAAGTGTATTAAAAGTTAAAGCCCTTGAAATCTGATCAATTACAAATTTAGTACCCGATAAATTATATCGGGGGTTTATGATGTATGCTAACAGAAGAAATAACATATGCAAGTCTTTCCGATATTTTCTAAACTTTAATTCGATGGAATATATAATTGCACTAAAATCGGGATCATTTTTATATCTATGAAAAACCTTAACAATTATATAAAGATGTTTAAGTACCATACAACTAGTGAGATAGTAAACTCTAGACAAATATTTGTAAAATTATAAAAACTTGTCAAAATTTTTTTAATTTTAAAAGCTAAAATCCAATCAGATTCAATCGAAACAGTACCATGATCATTTCTAATATGCATATTGTTATAAAATTCAATTATTAAATGTTTAAAGACTTTGCATGATTTTAACAATAAGTGGAGTTCCATCTATGTCATACGTCACTAATAAATGTTTTAGTATTCGTTACCCCAGATTTGACACAAAATTTCTCAAATACTTATCCTCTACTAGGTAAAATCGTGATATATACTAATGTATTCCTAATTCTTTGAATTTCATTCTTAATATGTTTCAAATCGTCCAGTACTATNTTCTTAATATGTTTCAAATCGTCCAGTACTATTAAATTAAAAATATGGCACGCACATCGAATACGAAACAAATAACCATCGAAATCGGGTTGCAGTACTTTGCACAATTTATCGATAACTATCTTATTAACACTAATGTTGTCGAATGTAAATGAACGAATTTTACTCTCGTAACGATATTCTCTAATAAAGTTCATAATATCGTTATATATATTGTTAGCATTTCGAGAGAACTCAATAATTTTAAAAACAATAATTTTTTTATGCATACACTAAAGTGGGTGTTTGTAGTGTACAGTTGTAGTTATATAACCTCTTTTATTAATCACTTCCCATATATTCGAAGTTAAAGATATAACATCCCCATATTTTTTCAAATCGGCGACCCCTTTTTTTGTATGAAGAAAATATTCAATTGTATATGAACGAAAAGTGTTTTGACTTACCCCAACGTACCTTGGTTGAAAATATTCTTCACGTACGAGACGAAATGTTGGTTGTCCTCTATTATTAGAGGCAATTCAGTAACAACAACGAATTTCACCGTTTTTCGTTCGAGCTTTCTCCTCTGAATACTTCTACGTAAAAAGTTGTGTGGTAGTAGAACCGATGCCTGTACTACAAAATTGTAGTTGCGTTTGACCGGCAGGAAGAAACTCGTGTTTGGCCGTACATGCTTTGTAGTGACGATTGAGGGGGATGGTTCCAATGCTTTTTTACCATACCAATCGTTGTTGACAGTATTAACATACAACTTTATATTCTGCAACTCCATCGAGCACACGGCCTGTTTGAATCAATTTAAAATAATCCCAACATTTTAGCTATTTTTTCCCCTTTCGCTTCCATCTTGCACCAGGAATATTTAATTCATGTTCATCCTCCCGTTCCGCCTTAAAAACATTAACGTCACCAAAATTAATTGGATTACTACTTCCATGAACATTGAAATCCGGAATATTTTCGGGAATATGAATTTCGTTTAGACCGGAAAATTCATTCTGAAATTGACTTTGCGACGTGATAGGTGATTCTCTTTCGATACTGAATAAGCATTCAACAAATGAGCGTGGATCCATTTGTGAATTGATATAAAATGTATAGTAAGTAACAAATAAAGAATTGAAACAAAGTTGATGTGTATGATTGTAATTGAAAATTTGTAATTTGATAATTGATATTAAATAATTGAAATTGAATGTAAAAGTAGAATTGAGAAATGAATGTAGACTATGTGTAGTCTAGAAGATATATTGTAAAACCAAGATTATAATTTATAGTGTAAAATGTAGAAGAGATCAGAGAGTAGAGAGCGAGACTTGGGTGAAAAAAAGGAGGAATGAGATGGGTTTTGATTGGGAAAAAAAAAAAAGAAGGGGTAAAAAAAATAAAATCAGCGATCGAAACAATCACTGAATTTTTTTTAGTGATCGTTTCGGTCACTGAAACAATTAGGCGAGCCACGAGCCGATAATTACAAGCGGGCTCTACGAGCTGCTCGTGCGAACCCGAGCGGGGTCAGCTCGCCTATTGAGCAAGGCTGTTCGGCTCGAGTTCGACGAGCCCGAGTGGCTCACGAGTCATCTTTTCACAAGCCGATGAGCCGCTCGGCCCGTTCCCACCTCTAGCACGGGCGACCGTTGACTGTAAGCAATAATAAAATATTAAGAGCCCCGTTTGAAGCCCATTTTTTGCATGTGCTTGAAAAGAAGTGAGAAAAATATATTTTGAAAAAATGAGGAATCAAACAATGTCTAAAATTTAAATATAACAATTATTTTGTTCAAACTAAACATATATAATTATGTTGTACAAATTAGCAATATTCACCAAATGATATTATGGCCAAATTTTGTATAATTCAAAGGAAGAGTATGTGTTCGAATTTTTACAATTGCATTAAAAGCACTAAAATGTAACATATATCATTATGGTAAATTTAGTGAAAAATTCAACAAGTGCCACAATGATTAAGCTTCAATAATTTGAAAGGAAGCTCACGGGTTTGAATCCCCTCCCCATTCCATTGATTTTAGTAAAAATTGTAAAATTAAAAATATTTCACAATAAATTGGTTGGGAATTGATTCAAAATCAGGACTTTCCATGTAAATATGAGAGTTCTAACCAACTAAGTTACAAGAAATGTTTGAAAATAAAATGAATTACCAATTATATAACGTAAAAACTTTATTCATTGTCAACAAAAAAAATAAAAATAAAAATAACTGGTCCCGATGGATTCAGCATGCGCGGCAGTCGGGGCTCATCGGGTGCTGGATCTGCCACTGATTAAACTCAAATGAGCAATTCGATTAAATTAAAAATGAAAAAAAGTGAGCACAAACGAGTCACTTCTTGCGGGAGTATGTTTTCAATTTATTAAAATTGAAAAAATGAGCAAAAACGAGCCATCTCTTGCAAGGGCATGTTAAATGACAAATTCCACATTGATGAAGATACAGACAAATGTATAAAAGCTTGAATTACTCATCTTAACAAGATTAACCTTTTAATATGGAACTCGAAATCTCAACACTAGCTAGTTATGATTATTTTGTAGTTAGTTTCTATGACTTATTCCCTACTTCCAATATTCCGCTCGCTGTTAGGTGCTTATATTCCATAACTGCAACAGATGAACCTCCGATGTGGATAATTTGAACCATTCGACTCAGACCAACATCATTCCACGACGAATCCATAATTCAATATCAATCAAATAAACCCATCAGTCTAGTAATGGAGATGAAAGGAGGAATTCACTATCAAACGATACTTGACCTTGTGGAGATAAATGAAATTTCAAACTTGCTAATAATTTGAATACTTTGTTTACAGAAGCAATGAAAAAATCAATCAAACTTGGCCTCCAACTAATTAAAAAGGAGCCGAAAGATGGGTAAAAAGGGATTTGGCAATTAATTGAGCCATTTACAAACGTAAGTGAATAAAAGAATGAACGAAGGTTTGAGTGAGTTTCATCATTCAACAGTCAGATTATGATCATGTAAGGGCAGCTTCCACTTCCTATAAAACCTTAGTTAGCTACAGGAATAGGGGTACTCGGACTAGGCAATCCCATGTATGAAACCCGTGGAGAAAGTCGAATCTTAGGACTTGGTCGAGGTGATGGGATTGGACCATGGTAGTTGAGAGGTCCATAAGCCACCCGTGGTGAAAGGTTAACTTGTTCATAAGCCACCCGTGGTGAAAGGTTAACTTGTTCAAGTGCTCGGAATTGTAACTCAGCAGGGTATTCCCGAACACATCCAATGCGTGGTCCTGCACCACTAGTCCATTTGCAGGACATGCGCTTCGACAAGTTGAACACCGGTTTATCCTTTTGATCGCAAGATGTAATTTCTTCTTCCCTGGTCAAACCATTGACCTCACATGCGCTAGTATTTTCTGATAGTTTGGATTCAGAAGTGGATCTTCCAAGCGATACTTCATAAGAATCCTTATCGGAAGGAAGGTAATCATCATCAGCTGCACATCTCTGAGCAAAAGAGAAACGGCCAAGTGTCAGACAAAATAGGTTAAAAGACGAGATTAATATAGGTAATACTAAGTTTAGGAAAAGATTAATGGAGAATGTACATTTGTAACAATTACCTTTACATTAACAAGATCTACACAGTGCTCCTCCAGGAAGCTTATGAATTCCCTGAAGTTCTCTTCGGTTGGGTGGTAGTGCCCACTGTATGGCCAAATTGCCTGCAAGGACATAAAAAAATCATCAAAGTCACATCTGAAAAGAAGCACACGGTTGACCTGTTTTTGAAACAAAAAAAATTGCATGCATACCGGTTCTGTATGAATATTTACCTCAAGAACTCCGCTATGAGCGATTAATCTTCCAGCAGCTGTGATGGCCCCACCAGCTAGAAAACTCGAATGCTGGAAGAGGCCTTTTTTCTTCTGCCCAACGTACAAAATTCTTGTTGTGCTAAGAACAAATATCCATTTTGAACCCTCAGCAGTCTCCACAACGGCACCACTTTGTCTGCACACGAGCTTCCCATCTTTTATGATGACTTCATATGGTTCTCTCTCGTTCTGGTAGAGAAAAATGTAGATCACAAGTCAACTTCACAGCCCATATACACAATATAATAAAAATAAATTCACGTGCAACGTCTGTTCACGTGAATGTTATATGCCTGCAACAACTTGAACTTACGGGTGCTAGATATTTGATGCATTGATGTTGCAATCTGGCCCTTGGACAATTCTCAAGATTCACTTCTTTTCCGTCTCCAACATCGAGCCTTCACATAAAAGAATCAATATTTATGGAGAGTCAGTAAAAAATACCGTCTATAAACAAATTACATGAATTGGAATCCTTTCTTTAGGGAAAGGGAGTCTTATTGCCCATTGGAGGGGTTGGAGAGGGTACTCACCAATAGAAGAAAGGTTGAGCGCTTTCGCTTTTGAACCAGAGGTCATAATAGAGATGTAAATTGTGTCCATATCGATGACGTGGATCAATCTACAATAAAAAGATAGCGAAAATGAGTAACAAAAACCATAGGACCCATTTAAATCATAAAATCAATGATTTTTATGTGAAACTTATATTGGATAGATCACTTGAAAGATTCAGGGGAGACTTACAGCTTCGAGCCAGTGCTGTAGGGCCAATTTTTGAGCCTTCTCATCCTTTGACAATCCTTTTCCAACCTTGGCTGCTCTCGTCCGGGCTCTAGCCCACCGAGAAACCGCAGTTTCGGGTTTCTCAACATTGAAGAATGAGACAGAGCTACGCTTGAGAGCTGCAAAGTCCAAAGCCTTCCACCTATACACATCACATATAACCAATTAACGACAAATAACATACACGAACAAATAACAATATAAACTAGAAGTGTCTTAAAGACAAACCATAGCTCCTCGACCACGACTGCACAATCTGCAAGGTTTCTTCGAGTCCGGTAACTCTTGTAGACTTTTTGAAGCTTGACTGCAGCCGCATCAAGCTCACTAACTGGTCTTGGAGAAAACATAATGGCTGGTTCTGGGAGTTCACAAGTATCGACTTTTGTGTGCGTATAATTAGATTCTGATTTTCTTATTTCTTGAACTAAATTCTTGAATGAAAGCGTCGTTTCAAGGACTAATTTTGCAGGCTCGAAGTTCCTCAAGTTTATCGAATTCTCACTAACCATCTTATTGCATCCTTTCTCCTTTATGATGGCAGTTGAATCCGCTTTACCGAAGCTGTTCGTTCTTAAAGTCATCCCCAGTTTCTTGAAGTGAAACTGATAGCGAATGCCAAATCTGAACAATTACGTCTAACAATTACGTTCAAATCTGAAAAAAATAATGATAGCCAAGATTACAAAACTCGAAAGATCATAGAAACACGTCTCAGTTACAAAATACAATTGAAATTCAAATACTTAAGCATCAATTCAACAGCTGAAAAATTCTGCAGCGTTAACCATTGCTTAATTTTCCAAGAAATGCTTCCTGGAAATTGATTCTAAGATCAGTATTTACCAAACTAAAAGCTGATTTTAAACCGATTAATCAGCTGATAATTTTTACTTTTGAACACAACCAAGAATATCTATCATCGCCAAAAGGGCAAAATCAAAACCAGTCAAGGGTTTGCAATTACAATCGAACTCATAATCTAAAAGGGTCATAAATCACTCACCAGTTTAATGTTTCCTTCTGCGCTCAGGAAAATATATGATCCTGAATGATTATGATCCCCCTTTATATATACTGCTCTAATGCGTGGAATTCTGGGAAAGAAATTCAAACATTAGAGTCAAATGCACCTTAAATTACGGATATGAATTCTTTCTCGCACCAGTTTAACCGAGAACTGTAAATTTCTTTGAAATGGGAATGCAGAAAATGATGGGTCTGATTCAAATTTGTACCAATTCAAAGCTTGATATTTGAATCCTTTTTGTGGAGCAAGATATATATGTACATCCCATTCCCATATATAGATAGATACACAAATATAGAGAGAGAAGAGGAGAGAGGATGGTCAAAGAAAGTAAGCCTTCATACGCGGCTTCCTGGAATAACCAAAAGAAATATGAAACATGCTACAGATTGATTTGTTTCAAATACAATCAACTTTTACGTTAAATAATATATTGTCAATAGTTATTATGTCAAAGTATTTGTCAACATTTATCTGTCGAGGAGGCATAATTCAAAAAATATTAAACAATCCAAAATCCACCAAAACATTTTCGGCGTGGCAATACAGCTGTGCCCTGTTTGGTAACTATCAAAATCAAAATTTTAGTAAATATAAATAAAAAGTTAATAATTAATTTTAATCATATATTTTATTACAATTACAAATTTCCAATTAAATATTTTATCAATTTTTATTAAAATCTATTAAAAAAAATTTGATTTTACTTCCTCCAAATGGGGACTAACATTTCAAATTGAAGTTTGGGCATTTTCCCCCATTCGAGATACGGGGAAGATAGTCATTTTAGTGCTTCGAACTTTTTGGACGGAAATTGCAACGAGTAATGAAATGTGTTAGCCACAATTTAAGTCAAATTTATAATTAATTTTAATCGCATATTTCATAAGAACTACAACTTTTCAATCGCATATTTTATTAAATTTAATCAAAATCTACTAAAAATCTGATTTTAATTCTCATCAAATAAGGGCTCAATAAATAAAATTTTAAGAATAAGAATATAATTAAATAAGTTGAGAACATAACTGCAATAATGAACAACAAATATTCTTGTTGTACCGGGGGGCGGGTATAGTCTTGCTCAATGAACAAAGATTGAAGACTCTTCTCAAATAAAAAAGAGAGAGAACAAACTAAGACTATAGTGGTAATGTTAAGTAATCTTTGTAAAACCTTCAATACACTGCCCTCTGTTAAAATGCTACTTTACTTTAAAGTTTTAAAACACATGCAATTCATTGGAAAAAATGATGTTTTTACACTTTTAGGAGACATCACCTGTTGTATTCTAATTTAACTCGCAAAAAATGATGTTTTTTCGAGATACATGATGCATTTACACGGTTGAGGATACGAATGTCATAGTTAGCAAAAGTCGAGGGCTCGAGCATCACAATGAGCAAAGGTTGATAACCGCACCTAGAATTTACCCTTTGTCCTCTTTTTGGTGAGAATTAAAATCGGATTTTTAGTAAATTTTGATAAAAGTTAATGAAATGTGTACTTGAAAATTGTGGATCTTATGAAATATGTGATTAAAATTGATCGTGGACTTTGATCTAGATTTTAATTTGTACCAAACATATATTTTATTAGTGAAGGTCGACTATAAACATTCAAACAATTTTTTATCCACACATTTTAAAAGGTTCACGTATTCATCACTAATTTTTACTTATTTATTATTTAAATTGTTTATAAACATCTCCCAAACATGCCCTAATTATTCTTGTAGTTGTAAGAGTGCATTCTAAGGTCATAAAACGCGCCATCACGAAACGACACAGCTTATGTGACGGTATGGTTATGGTAGTTTGTGTTTCTTCTGGGCGAATAAGTCAATTACTCGTTATGCTGCCTATTTTACGTCTTTATGTCATTTTGGGTTCATAAATCTTTATTGTTGTGTCGTATTAAATAAACCTTGTTTTTTTTCTTTTTATTGTCAATGTCTTACGTGTAAAAAATATAAAAAATACAAAGTATGTGCACTCTGAGTTTATGCTGTAGAATGGGAAGCGCTTATTGTCGTTCAAACTCTGGAGTCGGGTTATTCTTTATTTTCGAGTGCTCTAGTGTTAAGTGATATTGTAACCCTCATGAAAGAAGTGAGTGAACAAATTAGTTTTTACTTCAGATGTGAGCCTATCTCCGTAGCAAAATGTAGAGCGTGCTACGTGGGGATAATTTAAGAGAAAAAGTTATAGTAGTGGAATATGAGTC
>CAIGRN010054746.1:0-12370 GCA_903798345.1 Fraxinus anomala
AATATAATGAATAACAAGATTTTGATTTTGGGACTAGTAAGCACAGGCAGATGGAGTGCTGATACGATTGAAATTTGGAGGTGAATTGGAAAATTTAATTGGATTGAAATTGTATTTTTGTCTTTTCATGATAGAGATATTTTAGACTTTTTATACCCTTTATTTATTGTATTTTTTAATTGAGATCATTTGACCTATAAATATTGAGAAATGATTTTTTATTCAACTACATTATTTGACTATCCCTTTTAACAAAGAATCTCTTATTTCTATCCTCTTCGTGATGAAATTACGTTCTTCATCACTAATTAATTATTCACAAAATAATTAATTGTTCCAATCAATGTGAGGTTTTTCTGTATGATTGTTGTTTTGTTATCGTTGCCTATTTAGCCCCTGTTTGATACACATTAAATTTTTCATTCATTTTTCTACTCATTTTTAACCACACATTCTTCAATAAAATAATATTTTCTATCATATCAATAACTTTTCTTTCTTTTTCAATCACAAATTCTCCATCAAGAAACCATTTCAAAATACATTCTTCCAAAATAATGTGACTCAAATACACCCTTAAGCTAAAATCTTGGCCTATTGGGGTCTTCGGTCTTGTAGCTTTCTGAGTTAAGTCGATATAGGGAAATCTGTACTGAATTTATTACAGATTTCTCTTTTTAAGTGGCCTGTTTTCTTGTGTAGCCTGTTTTCTCGTGTAGATCATGTATTAATTAACTACAACTATAGAATACTACCTTTTCATGAATTACTGCATGATCCACAAACGACGAAAATTTCTCTTTTGCTTATCCCTATCAGCCGAAATAGCCGACTAGCTCGAATATCGCCTTAAAAGTATTAAATAGTAAATAAATATTTGCTGTTCTTTCGAATGAATTTTACCTTGCATAGATATTATTTTATAGTCCTTACTCTTGGACACATTTGATAAGATACTTAAGCTCAATGAATCAAAGCTAATTATCATGTCTAAATCCATGCATTGAATCCGACCGATAGCGAATTTAGTGCTAATTAGGCAATGAATGTGTCATCTTCTTATGCTCAACAAGTAGTGTACTTAGTCCATTTCTAAATATGACAGTCTATCGCTACAAAACCCAAAAGCCAACATGATCCAAAACAGCCATGTGCACTTGGGATATAGCATATTTGCCAAATGATCCCTCCCAGAGCAAATCCTCACAGTAACTCTCCATAAATAAATTCAATTCTTCAGCACTAGATTGTAACATGATAGCACCAAGTCCAATCATGGCATTTCAAGTAGACGATACAATAGCACCGAGACCATGGCATTTTAAGGTATGTGCAGATAAAAATTCATCATAAAACCACAGCATTCTGTAATGAACAGCACAGGAATGGCATTTAAAACTCAAAATATCCAAATAACTAAGAATTCAGATATCTCCAAACAAACAAAAAGGATGAGATGGTCCATAATGACCGAGATTCAATTTTTAAAATCTTTATATGCAGACAGGCTGCAGCATGAGATATCCTTTTGACAATAACTTTCTAAAAGCAACTCCATATCTCGTCTACTTGATCTTCTTCTTCGGCCTCAACTGTAAAATAAAAAAAGAAGTTCATAGTACAGAATCTTTATCGATCTGACTTCACTAGACAGATTAAAAGGGTTGGGGAAAACAGACAGGCATTATCACAATGACAATACCTGGTTGCTGTGTCCACACTTTTTCTTCCTGCAGTTGACAGCACGAGGATGCAGACGTGCATAACACCTGTATCATAAGTTAGAAAGCTAATCCAAGTTCCGTGGAATCTCTCAGGCTAGTGAAGAATAAGACATCTCAAATTACAGATCAGAATAAGCCCTTGTTTGGCCCCCAATTTCTCAAACTCATTTTCCACAACACATTCCATGCGACCTACAACTTTTATCAACTTTTCAACCACACATTTCATCGACTTTTATCAAAATCAACTAAAAATCTGATTTTTAGCTAAACCAAACAGGGGCTAAATAAAACTAGAAATCTGAAACAAGCAGCGATGACAGAAATTGGACATGTCAACCTTCAACTTGCTGTGGAATAGATTTGAGAAAAATTACAATGTAGACGTTGCTAGATAGTAATTGCTCATTAGTATTTTGAAAATATATAGTGATTCAAAATGGTCAGTATAGGGACAACAGCTCAAGGTATTGAACCACCAAAGACAAGATACTACGTATTAGTAGTATTGGGGATCAATGCAATGATAAATCCTTTCAAATGCATTAGGCATCTATTACACTGGTTCTCTCACATTATAGGGATTTCGCTTTTGAAAGGCACATTTCACACCGTAAACAAGTATACAAGGAAATCAAGGCACCTGATCGAAGTTAAATCAAAGTCTTCGATGGTTGGGGTGCGTGCACAAAATGCGCATTTGCTTTTTCAAATTTAAATTCCACAACTTAATTATAAAACATTATACAAAATATATCAACTACCAAAAATCTCAGATGAGGCTTGTAAATGTTCCAAGAATATTAGAACTCTTACGAAGCTTAACTAAATAGAAAATGAGGCAATCTGGGATTTTAAACAATGATCAATTATTGATAACATTAAAGTGGAATTAGCTAGAGCAATGTTGCTTGAGCAGCTAACCCGCTTCATGCATGAATATGCATATTCATTTATCAGGATGATACTAATTTCATTGCAGGTGTTAGTTATAAGAACTTCAATGTCCATTGGAGAACAATACACCATCATTGTGAGGCATAACCAAAAATGACTGGTAACTTTTGCTAATTTTTATTCCTAAATGACCTAGGGTATTCCCACTCGTGGGGACCAGAAGCAATAAAACCAGTGACACATAAAAGTCATCAAACTACCACCCTAAATTTAATAATAAATAACTTCAAAAAAGGAGTATCAAATTTATGATTAGAATTTTGTAGTAATGAATAAAGTTAAATTTCCATTGATGGAAAGTCCAGTGGTTTCATTTTCCACAGCAAGCATAAAACCAAGAAAATAAAAATGAGTACTAATAATCCTAAAACGATGTATCCTAACAATACTCTCCTAAAAAATTGTTAGACTAGAGTAAGTTATCATTTTGGGATTTTGGCACAGTATACTATTTAATGCATATCGATAATTAAGCATAAAAATGGTGAATAATCCCGTGAAAAAAGATGGACAATAGTGAACTACGATAACATCAAATTCTACAACTTTTCTGTGAAATCATGATTCAAATAACAATTCCAAGGAACTTGAAAGAAAGAGCTTACTTTCGACAAATCATCTTGTCCTGGTTGTACTTTCTAGCCAATGCCATCAAGGAAGGCTCGATAATCCCTCCGCGCAACCTCAGAACCAAATGTAATGTCGACTCTACACACGGAGATTGCAATACCCAATTAGGTAACAAAAATCTACCACAAATACAAATTCTTACCTAGATAGGCAAAGTGAGCCTCACATTGTACAATAAAATTATATCAAGTTCACACTACCTTTCTGGATATTGTAATCTGCGAGAGTGCGGCCATCTTCCAGTTGCTTTCCGGCAAAGATCAATCGCTGCTGGTCCGGTGGAATTCCTTAAAAAACATAAATAATTCAAATTCTAAACCTAGTTATATAAATTCCAACATTAATGTGCGAACCAAAAAAAAAAAAGTACCTTCCTTGTCTTGAATTTTGGCTTTGACATTGTCGATGGTGTCACTGGATTCGACCTCAAGGGTTATGGTTTTCCCAGTTAAAGTTTTCACGAAGATCTGCATTTTCGTCTCTCGGCGACCGTCCTTAATTTTCTGATGGGAAATGGTAGAATTGCGAGTCCCGGGTACTTATGTGATCGAGCTCAGAATTAGGGTTTTAAGTGTGAGATTGGGCTAATGGGCTTGTTTTGTGGAATGTGGACCTTCACTGGTCCAATTTCTAGGTTTTGACTTCTGAGAAGGCTCGGTATTTGGTTAGGAAAACTGATAATTAAATGAAACCCTACTTTTAAAAATTCAAATTCAAAAATGAAATTTTAAGTTTTAATTTTTAAAAATCAGATATTTTATATATAGATACAGTGGAAGCGCGATGCAGCAGTGACAGTGATGATAATTGCATTGGAGTAGTCGTCGGAACAGTCGCCGCAACAATATATATATATATATTAAAAATTATTCTTATTTTTGAAATAGAGTATACTTAAAGTAGGATTTATGAATTTTTCCCCTTAGGAAAATGAGGCAAATGGTATCTTCAACATTTTTTCGTGTCATTTTTATTTTAAAATTTACAAAGTTGTTCAAACATTGATAATCGACATTTTATTATAATTGCACAATCAATTTCTATTAACTAAAACTCTAAAAATCTATGATAAATCATCATATGACATTTTCAGGTTTTATAAAGCTTGATTATGTTCGACAACTTAAGCTAGTGCTCAGAAATTTTGAAATGGGGGTATATTTTCATTATGTCGGAATAATATTTTCAAATAGGAGGAAAGGAGAAGAAACAAAAGAATAGAATTAAGATCTTCAAAGAAAATTTAAAGGTTAAACACGTAATTGTTGTTCTCAAACGACATTTGCATCATGTCGAATTGAATTTAATATTTGAAGGAATTCTTGACAAATGGTTCTGCGGGATTTAACAAGCCTTGAAAAGGAATACACACAAAATAACTTTTGAATATGAAAGAAAAAAGTTTTAATATTTCTTGTGGAATGGAATTTGATCCCAAGTGGATTTTAATGTGTTTTTTTATTGATTATTAAGCATCTATTTATAAATCTTAATTAATACTATACGAAATGATATCAAAACATGCTGAAAAGACATTTTTTCATTTAAAAAGACACAGTTTCAAGTTGAAAAACCAGCTAGCGGCTTGTTTTCAACCCCATGGGTACTCATGGTAAGCAAAAATGCTTCTACCATGCGCATGGGCAAAAATCTCAAATTTTCCAATTTTATTTTATATTCTATTTTATTGATTTTGAATAACAATTTCAACATTTTTTTTTTTTTAAATCTAGAATTGATTATGGAACACTTCATTGGTAAACATAGAGAGAAAGGTCAGAACCAACTTATTACCGAAATAATATAGATTGGAGACAAATTGTTCAATTATCAAAACATCTTTATCATATAGAGAGGCAACCAACAAAACGGAATGAAGAGGAAACAATTAATAGATTGGAGACTAATCGTATGGTTTTCTCATTATAGTATAATGTTAATTTCATTAATAGCGTAATGTTGTTTTACTTCCATTAGGGATGGTCACGACATGATATTGCATTAAATGATAAAATCCAAGTGGATCGCATTTTCATACATTCAATTGATCTTATCATTTCACGTCACATCACATGTCATATAGATTGATGATAATTTTTAACGAAAATAAATAAAATTGTCTTTTTTTAATAGTCTTATCTAGTTACCTTACAAAACACGTCATTTAAGTATTGAACCCCTAAAAAGTAGTAAAATTTATGACACTAACTTTCCCATCGTAACGAAATTAATAAAAAATAAAAATAGAAGGTATATTATTTTTGTTTACGTTTTGTCAATTTCAACAGATTTGGTCCACGATTTTTCTTATGTGAACGGACAAAAAATTATTTGATATGGGAAAGAGATAATCAATGAAAAATTATGGGTGCTGAGTTTTAGATTATACTTTTGAATGGGAGAGGATCAGATATTTATATGTGAAGCTATAGAGGAGACCTCTCTATATGTTTGACACGTGACATCATCCTAATAGTTCATTTTTCATGTTTAATTGTGTCGATTCATAGTCATCATAGGCATGTATGAATATAAGTTGAAAAGTTGTGAATTAATTGGGCATCGTCGCTTTAGTGTTGACACATCGATTACTTTATGCAGTGTACTATTTGTGCAACTTGGTCAACGAGAGGCTTGTAGCAAAAGTCCATCGTCTTGGATATATGCTACAAAGGATATGTGATGCATTGTCTTGGATAAGAATAATATTCTAAGCAAGGCATATGAAGGCATTGCATAATTGCTTCGAAAAGAAGCATGTGAAATAGACAATGTGAAATGGAGTGCTAACTTTCAAGAGACAATCCGAGAGTAAGCTAAACAAAGTTAATTTTCGTGGTTTATAACTTTAATTTAAAATTTTAGACGCGGGAAGAGAACCGCGCTTCAATGTAATGTGACACCAATTATGGTTACAACTTGCAACATGAGTAGATCACACTTCACAGTCTCACTTTCTAAACTTTAAAGACACCCATGGGGTAAACGGTCAATCAACGTGGCTATTTCAGACAGCATGGGGTGGGACATGGATGGGTCAATGATCTCACTCACAAGCTTGAAATGTCCCAAAAGGCCCTCTCCTTTAAAGAAAAATCTGTATTTCCGTATATTTCGAAATATTATTTGGCATAATCAGGACTACTTTAAGCAAAAGCAAGTTTTCCCCGGGCATTTCGCCTGAAATTAAGACCTAAAACACTGTTTGTTAATTGAGACTTGAGAGGAATTCGCTTCTCTATTGTTTTGCCCATTTGTAGGTTTTGAGACACACTGTTGTTTGGCCCACAAACTTTGCTCAATCAAATTTTTAATTAAGACTACATAGTACCCATTTCGAAGCTCCAGAGAAATAAAATTTATGTCTCTTAACAAACATTAATGTTTGCATTTAAATGGCGATTGATGCTGGTCTTGTCTGGTGTGGCCATCTTTTTCAGTCTTTAACCAACCACCTTACTTATTCCAACTAGGCCAAGTTTAGTTTCAATAATAGCAGAGAAAAGAGAGCAGCATTTTCCCTTTTTTTTTCCTTCTTCTTGATTTGAAATTTGGAAAATGAACCAAGAAATGAATGGAGGTGAGTTGGAAAATAATCAAGAAAAGATTGACTATGTGTTCAAAGTGGTGGTGATTGGCGACTCAGCTGTGGGCAAGACTCAGTTACTGTCCAGGTTTGCAAGAAACGAGTTCTGCTTTGACTCAAAATCCACCATTGGGGTTGAATTTCAGACCAGAACCGTCACCATTAAATCCAAAGTCATTAAAGCCCAGATCTGGGACACTGCTGGCCAGGAAAGGTAAAGACTTCCCCTCTTTCTGTCTTGAACTATTTAGTTTTTGTGTTCCTGCAGAAGATTTGGGCTTTATCCCAATTTAAAGGCAGCAATCAGGATCTCAAAATTTGAATCTGAAACTGTTGAACACCTTTGTTTATTTAAATTTATCTTCAACCACGTTAAATCACGATCGTCTATAAGTTTAAGCTTTGTACAATGGTTGTGATTTGCAGAATAATTCTGGTTGGTATTTTAACTCAGGTACAGAGCAGTAACTAGTGCTTATTACAGAGGTGCTCTAGGGGCTATGTTAGTGTACGACACTACCAAAAGACAGAGTTTTGATCATGTAGCTAGATGGGTTGAGGAACTGAGGGGACATGCTGATAATTCAATTGTGATCATGTTAATTGGGAACAAAGCTGATCTTGTGGATTTGAGGGCTGTGCCAACTGAGGATGCTGTGGAGTTTGCAGAAAACCAAGGCCTTTTTTTCTTCGAGACATCAGCACTCAATGGTGACAATGTAGAGCCTGCATTCTTTAAACTGCTCGAGGAAATTCACAATGTGGTTTCGAGGAAGACATTGGATTACAGCAATGGAAATGCTAACGAGAACAACGGAGGATTGCTTAAAGGTTTGAAAATCGACTTAAAATCTGGTGCAGATTTTGAAGTTAGTGAAATGAAGAAATTGTCTACATGCTCTTGCTAATTATCTTTAGCTGGTAAAAACCATTTGAGAATGTTCCAATTTAGTGCTGTAGTAGAAGAAAAAAAAAAGGTTGCTTGAAATGATTTTTCATTTTCTGTACCTTCGTAACGAAGTGGAAAGTGTCGGTGTCTGTTGGTCAGTTGGTGCCTGCCTGTATCCTCTTTGGAATTATGTTATATATAATATGATTTTGTTAAAAAATATATAGAAATGAATTGTGAATATGTGGTTAGTATTTTTGAATTTTACGAAATGTATGGATAATAAAAAGTGATTTGAATGTTTATAAACACGAGCCAAACATAGGCTAAAACAGTTCTAGCATGTCACATGGCTTAATGTTGTCATAGGATTAATATCTTATTTTTTACGAAATTTAGAAGTCAGTTTTAACTTGATTATTAATCAGATATTGCTCGGAATCTAACGGCTTTTAAATTGTTTATTGAACATAAATGTAGAGAGATATCAAGAAAACACTCCACCGCGCAATCATCATTTGCTACCTTAAAATATATACTAGGCAGATTATAAATGAAAACAATAAAATTGGGAAAGCCGAGGAAAGATGACTCCCCTCTCTTTAAAAAACTGTTGGATATTGGAGACTTCATTACTAGGACAGAATGCACTACACAGGCCGCTGTTGATACACTATCAAACTGGGCAATTCAAGGCAGATTTTGCATAGCTAAGGCATATGAATATTTCAGGCCGAAAGGAGTCAAGGTAATCTGGGCAAATTGTATTTGGAACGCATATACTACACCGAAACATGCCTTCATCAAGTGGTTAGCTGCCATGTCTAAGCTACTGACTAAGGACAGACTGCACTATTTACAGATCGGCCGGAAATGCAGTTTCTGTCAACAAATGGATGAAACTGCAAGACACCTTTTTTATTTGCTCATTCAGCTGAACAGTTTGGAGCATAATCCGTTCATGGTTGGGTCTAAGGCGTTCCATGTCTACTCTCTTGAGTGCAATGAAATGGATCAAAAAAGAAAGTAGGGGCACATCTTGGCATAGAAAGCTAAACGGATTGCACTTACTACAACCGTCTATCACATTTGGATGGCAAGGAAAATGAAGGTTTTTTATGACCTTACACCGCAAGTTGATAGTGTTGTTTGAAGTATCAAAACACATGTATACAAAGTACATGTATACAAAGTCATGTTTTTTTTTTTATCCTAATGTTTTGATTTGTTATGAATCGTTAACGATAGGTTGATGTATATTCTCTTTTGTTTGACTATTTGGGTATACCCATAGTAGTTTGTTTTCCATTGTAACTTCATTGTTCATCCACTCGGGTATGCCCGGAGTATTTGTAAATAGTGTTTGATCAATATAATTCATTTTACCGATCAAAAAAAAAAAATTGGAAAAGCAAAACTCATGGATGATGTTAAGAAATATAGAGTTATTTTGTTTTATTATTTATTAAGGGTAGAATAGTCTTTTTAGTTTCATTTATTTAGCCTATATATAGTCTCTTTGTATTTAGGTTAAATTATCTTTTTGTATTCAATTTCATTACGCAGTATCAATGAAACTCTAACCTTCTCTTTTTTTTATTTCTTTGGATTGTTTAACAAACTCGTGGTCTTAAGCGAGGCAATCAGATTTAGACGTAATGATGCAACAAGGAGGCCAATTCAGCGTGAAATTTGCTATCAATCAAAAGCACTTTGATCCATGAAGTGGCTATATATGAGATGTTCTTTACTATGATATTATATATTCCCATGTTTCCCCTTTGCTTAATTTCAATAAAGGGTGGGGGTGGAAGTAGGGGATACAATGAAAATCTTAGTTGTTAGGTAAAAAATCACAAAAAGCCCTTTGTACAACACCATCTCACATGATGCGGGACCCACCTCAATAAGTTTCTTTTTTTTAATGGGTGGGGGGTTATGTGTGAGTTGTTGGTGGAAGTTTTGAACCCCCACCCTGTACATAAAGTATCATTGAAAACTCACTAAACCCATGCCTAAATATCGAATATGTTATTCTTTAGCAATGGTGATAAACATCGTCTATGTGCAGTGGGTCAAAGTCACATTGTTGAATGAATATAAATATATTCTAACTTCACTTCAGTAAGAGATTGATTATTGTTGTATTCTCAATTTGTTGAGAACTTAAGTTTTGGGCATAAACTTGAACGTTGTAATCTTGATTTGTTATAGTGGATTTGGCCGAATTTGCTGTGTGGTTTTTTCCTTCTATATTGGAGGGTTTTTTTCACGTAAAAATCCAATATTGTGTGCTCTTGTTTTACTTTGATCTTTTACTTGCATATTTAATCACTCTAGTTAGTTACTTGGATTGTTGAATTTATTCTAGCGAGAAGTAGTAATTGTCCAACATATATGTGGCAGTGTGTTAAAGTCACATTGTTGAGTGAATAAAAATATTCTAACTTTACTTTACTTCACTGAACAATGTAGTAACAACTTCACTAGTACATAAGAGTGTTACGCATTACCATTGTTGATGAAGAGCAGTACTCCAAAAAATTAGGTAAAATTATGAGGCAATAGATAGCTTAAGCATTAATTTATTTGAAGAATAATGTCATAAAACATACATATATACATGTATGTATATATTGCATGAATGATCTAACGAGTATCATTACTCATTTTATGTTAAACACCGATGACACGACATTATGTATGGCCTTTTTTACATCTAGACTAGAAAACAATCAAAATTCTAGCTAGCAGTTAACATCCAGCTGCTACTTATTTTGGGGAAATAGCTTTGCCAAGTGTTAGCAATAATGTTGATTGAAATTGATCACGTCTTCAGTTGACATGATAAAAACGTCTTACTATTGACGTGGTAAGAGTATGTATGGTTTTCTGAGGGACATGAAATCAGATCTGTAATGTTGATTATGTGGCTCATACTTTATGTATGTAAGGACTAGTTGATGGAGCGGACGGGACGAGCTGATATTTTAAGAATAATCTTGATATTAGGTTTTATATAAATAACCTATAGTAACTCTATTTGAAGCGAGTAAATTATTATGTGTTGTACAGTGAACATATGCAAATTGTTGGATCGCTTAAATTCTTTTGAGTTGATCTTATTGTTCTTTTCCTTTTCGATTTAGTGTTTACTTTTCCAGAAGAAAGAACATATTTATTTCATTTTCCACCGTGAACATAAAGCAGGCAAAAGGAAGGCCCAATAAAATCTTAAATAGATTATTTTGGTAATGGCATCTTTAAAAAAACACACATGGACCCCATATTTTTGATAGCCGTGAAAAATACTATGAAAGAAAATTTATAAGCATCAAAATTGTATGGAATCTCTAGTAGGCAACAAGAACCAGTAAATAAGTAAATGTTTAAAACATGGCTGGTTAGAGCAACTGTGCTTTTCGTACTCCCTCCGTCTCATTTATATGGATTGATTTTGTTTTTCGCACAAATTAAGAAATATTATTTAATATTATTAAAAATCAATTTTTGTCAAAAACTTTTCTGATTTACCCTTATTTAATTATCAACAACTAGTAGTAAATTGGAAAAAAAAATGAACTATAACTAAGCAAATCAAATACGGGTATATTATTAAATGAACAAAACAAAACATTTTCAATAAAGAAACAAGACTATATAATTGAGATAAAAAAAATAAGGAAAGTCAGCATATATAAATGTGACGCAGAGAATAATATTTTATTAAAATATACTTGTGAAAGAGAAGCTTTTTTTAGGAAAAGTAAGAAAGCTACATGATCATATGGACCAACATTGTAATTTAGTTAGAATTCATAAGCCATCACTAACAATGGTATACAAAGATTCAACTTAATATGTATATTATGGTTTGTTTGGTAAGACATTAGGAATTCTAAAATTGTAAGACATATTAGGACACGTTAGATGCAGCACCACCTGCTGAAGACAAATTAATTCCAGTGGATTGTTGGAATGGGGGTATTGGTAGTGGTGGTGACAGGTTGTGGAGTGGGGGCAATGGTGAGGGTTGGTTGTTGGTGGTTTGGGTGGAGATTGTAGGGTCGATTGGGTTGTGTTGTGTTGTGTAAGAAGACTACCTTTTTGCTGTTTAGCTATTGTTTGTCTCACATTCTTTTAAAATAGATTGTGGGCTATTTTCAAGAACACATCTTATTCTTTTCCCTCTGCAGACAAGAATCAAGAATTCTAATATCGAGAAACACATAATTTAATATCCCAGAAGGAAAAAAAAGTGAGCTGTTTTCTTTGGAAATTTATTTTAAATGGATCGACCACACAAATTCAAATACCCAAATAGAAAAAAAATGAAACATATACTTCTTAAATTACATAATTTTAAAACAACTTATTAATGGCACTAAAAAATGGACTCAGATAATTAAGTTCTGTATTTAGCAACATAAAATAATCATTAATCGACCAAACATCAAAACCCTTAAATGAGTATCTCCATCAAAACTTCCAAATCATGTTGAAATTCACCCCTACAAACTAGCTTTCATGGAAAGTGAACTTGATGCACTGCTCATTGGGTTAAGGTATGACCTTTTTTTTTTT
>CAIGRN010054761.1:0-13775 GCA_903798345.1 Fraxinus anomala
TGATTCATTTATTTGTTTAATGAACGTGAACATACTTATAACTATCAATGTTCTTCTTGGAAAAAAAAAGTATTTTTATTAGCTTGTTCTTATTTCTTCTTATTTCACATTATTAATGTTTGATATTTCTTTCTGATGTAGTCATCCTGCCATAAAAATGGCATCCAAACTGAAACCAAGTTGGTTGATGGAAGGGAAATGGAACATATCAGCACCTTTGGTTGATGGATACTACGGTAACATTCTTACACCATGCTTCTTGAGGTTAATTATGCACATCTATATATTTGTGTACTACTATTTAATGTCCTATTATTTAATGTAGGAAAACAAAGTCCAAGCAATCATATTTGCTCAGAATATCAAAGCTCTTGAAAATACCTTAGTGCCATCAAAGACATACTTGATTTTGAATGCATATGTCAAGAACACAGATGAACGCTTCAGATCAACTTGTGGACATACACAATGGACAATCAGTGGTTCAACTCGAATTGAAGAATCAAATGAAGACCATAGCCCTCTTGTAGAGTTATGCTTTCAGTTTACACAATTTGATGAACTTCAAAACTACATAGATGCTCATGTCGAAATAGGTAATATTTACTATGATATAGTCATCTTTCAAAATCTTGCTATACATTGTATTTTCAAACTACTACGTTTCGTACAAAACTTTTTCAAATTTCCTATGCAACATTCGTTGCCATTGTTATTGACGTTCGGCCAAAATGAAAGATTCCAAGCAACAAGAATGCAGATACAACTGTCCAAGATATTGTACTTGTGAACGAAAGTTATATATAGATAAGTATAAATCTTCAAGCACAAAACAATAGTTTATCTATAATACCAATTAATCTGAAATTTGACATCTTTATGTGCAAATTGCAATCAATTATTCTAACTGTATGTGACAACTTTATCTACCATGAAGGCGTCTGAATCAATGACTACCTTATGAAAAAACCAATGATCATTGGCAACCATTTGAAAGTCACAACATTCAAAGGTAAACAAAGTCCCAATTTAATCATCATTTCTATAAACTTTTGTTGTTAAGAAAATCTAACTTCATTACATGCCCGAGTCCTTCTTAACAGGGATGTCATTATCGACTAAAGCAAACAGTTCGATCCTCATTAATCCAATGTTTGAAAAACTTGCTGAAATAAAAGAATGGTCAGTTCACTCTTCATACATTTTCCATACGCTACTTTTCACTGAAAAACTAACTTCATCCTCATATTATTTTGCATTTTTTGTTTATTTTTAACTTCATTTTGATACTATATAAGGATTGAAAGAAACAAAAACATACTGACAGAAATGATCACTCAAAAGACGTATGATTTGCCAAACATGTCCAATATTTCACCCCTCCAAAGAACAAAATCATCAACGTCAAAAACATTTCAGAATGCTCGTTGACGGTATATTAACTATTACAAGTAAAAGGAAAATCATTACTTATTTTCTTTAAAATTTCTTCCATTATCTACCACATAGTTATTTACGTTCAAAAACAAATCTACCATTCGTTCTACGTATTGCAGCGCAAACCATTCTGGATAAAATGTCAATTAGAATTGAAGGCAGGAGCTCAATCACTTTGGTATATGGCTTGTGACACTTGTGGTTGGATGTCATTTGCTCAGTTCAATGAAATGTATTTTTACAATTATTGCAAATACATACATGCAAGAGCAGTTCCAAGGTAATAACTCCTACTGTAATACCATCTACCCAAAATAATAATTATGTATATAATGTAACTAATAGTAAATTTAAAATGTTTACGACACTTATTTTTTTCCCAGGGCAAGATGCAATGTTCATATTACAGATAATACCAGATCTATTTTTGCATCATTATTTGTTGAATTGGCTGAAAAATTCCTACAACTACCAGTTGAAACTTTGATGAAGGATTATATAACGGTAAAGTATTCTTTATGATTTATTACATTTGTTAATATTTCCTACTTAAATATATTGATAGTATTTTCATTAATTTTCATATTGTCAGAACATGTCATCAATGCTCGTGATTTGAATTATGTATGTAAAGACCATCTTATTTATATAAAATATGGAACCATGGATCCCAAAACGAACCAACCAAGGTTCGATGTTGTGTGCATTCTCAATAACAATTGTGGGCCTACAAATGGATCTCCAATGATGTCTCCTTGTGAACCGAAGAAGAAAAAAGTATCACTTCACACCAATGTACCTAATACTCGAAGAAACTTGGTGTTTGAAAAAGAAAACATTGAGCAACTAAAGAAACAAAAGATGATAACATCCAACAAACCTACTGTTGAAGAAATTATTAGAGATCCCCTTGGCATCATTGTGGATCCAACTCGAAAGTAAATGTGCCAGACTTCCACCAGTCAAATTAGAAATCAAGTTGGTTTTGTTTTTTTGTTGAAGACAACTGCTCAAATTATTTGTGAATTAAAGTAGCAGCAAACTTTTTAAAGCTGAGAATATTTCTTCTTGGAACTCAAGTTGGCTAATGAACTTTGTTGTATGGTACCATATAGAAATATTGGTACATACGATGAATTTCAGCTCAATTTTTGAAGCTAGATTTTCGTCATGAACTGGGATGACTATCTTCATATTTTGTAAATAAAGTGAAGTAATGTATGACTTTTAATTCTCCATAATTTCTGTTTATTTCCATGCTTTTAAAGTAATATATTATATACACAATCTATTTAAAACAATATTTCGTATCATCAATAAAGTGAAGTAATGTATGACTGAATTCTCTCTTTATTCTCTACCTTTTCGAGTTACTATTGCATCTATCAATCATTCTCCATGTCGAAGTAGCCCTCTTTTCGTTTCCTTTAATCTTTATATGTTTCTGTTGAATAGAAAATTATAATTCAGAGCTGGACTTGTTGAATTCTACAGTTGATTCAAGGGAATTTTACCAAGGAACAATTAATAGCTGTTTTAGTTTTCATCTGATGGGTTCCAAGTTTCATTCCTTTTTTATGTTACTTTGTTGGAATAATTAGTGGTTCTTGGTTATTAGGCAATAATGATTGTTGGGTTTTTGAGTTTGTGATTAATCTTTAGCTCTGATCAATCTTCTTGATTTTCAATTTTTTTTCCTTAAGCAAGCAATAGTTATTATAGTTGCATTTTTATCATTTATCTTTTAGGGTGTGTTTGTCTACCATTATTGGGAGAAAAAATAGAGTAATAAATAATATTTTTTGGAGAATGTGTTGTTGAAAAGTAAAGTAACTTTATTAGTTTGTGTATAAAATATTTTATTTGGTAAATGTGTGGTAGAAAATCTTACTGTAGCAAATTTTTTTTTAGAATAATGGTAGACAAACAGGGGCTTATTTGTTTAGGGCACTTTAAGGATAAGTTTTAGTTGAAGGTTAAATTCATTTTTAGGTTTAGAAGCTTGTTCTTGTTTCTATTCTGTCTGAAAGGATGAAATTCATCAATAAAAGGGGATCAATTTTTGTAAATGAAGTGGAGATTTAAATCGTATAATTTAAATGGTGCCTGAATATTCATTACTTGAAACAATTTAATGTTATTTTTACCATTGTTCAATTGTGAAATTACAAAAATTATAATGGTTTTCGTGCAACACACGATCCACACTAGTTTTCATAAAAGTTAATAAAATATGTGATTAAAAAATTGATAAAAATTGTTGGTCACATAAAATATGTAGTTAAAATTAAACGTTGATTTTGACTTAAACTTTTATCAACTTCTTAGTTAAACTAGGGGCAAAGTGTTTCAAATAATTTTATTGAGATGAGTATTCTATATCAATAAAATATGTTCTCAGTCAAGCTCTGGAAGTACTTTCACTAGGTTCAGGTCTCTCTTCACATCTTGAAGGTACAAAATCAATGGCAACCTATTATGCCAGCATAGGTTCTGCCTCTTTAGTGTTGTGCAATAGGTTTTTTCCTTAGTTCCGAAATATAGCTCGTTCATTCTTCTCCTAGAAAATGCCCATACCTAAAGAAAGAATCCCTTGATGCCTTATTGAAAATACGAAGTTCGACCCAAACTACACCTAAAGGGGAGATGAATAGGTGATTATGCAGAATTAAAAACTTAATAATTAATTAGTAACAAGTCACTATTAATTATCTCTAAATGGTTAATCATATAATTCAATTTTTTCTATGTTGAAATACTGCAGTTATGAAATAAATAAATAAACACAAGAATTGATCACGGAGAAACCCCAATTGGTAAAAACACCTGGCACTTTGCCAGTCAACAATCCACTATAAACGAATTAAAACTTACAATCCATCAGACTCGACTACAACTAGTACTTTCTGACCTCTTGACTGCAATTTTCACAGCTCTCTTGGATTTCGTGCTCCTGTATCAACTCCCAACTGCAGTTTTTAAAGCCCTCTTGGATTGTGCGATCCTGTAGCAACTCCCGACTTCGTGAATTCTTCTATCTCTAGTGGATCAACGAAGAACTCGACGTTCTTCTACGACTGGAACTCCAGTCACCTTCCCTTGATTTGCAGAACTCTAACAGATATGTATGAAGCAGCATTTGGATTGTGAATTTGATATTTTTACTGCCAATTGTCAATCACAGAATGAATGTTGAAAGCTAAATTGATGAAGATGATATGGAGACAATATGTTTTCTTAATGTTCAACCTTGTCAAAAATCGTTCAGAGGCGTTTTGATATTTATATGTAGGTTAAAGAATGAATGGGCTGAATAAAAATCCTCAAAAAAACGAATTAAAAATTCTCAGGATAATCCTATCGCTCGAGCGAGAGTTGGGCGACAGGCGAGCAACAGTGTGTCGCTCGAGCGAGGTCCTGGCGACAGGAGGGCGACACAATTTCTATTTTTGATGCTCGAGCCAAACCTTGACCTAATATAACTCAATTTCTACTAATTACACATTACTCCTTGACTTTCACAACATATTAATTTTAGTCTCTTTTGTGTACAGACTTGTTAATTACATCAAATACCAAACACTTATCAATGTAAAGCTCCGTGAAACCACCTACCACTAGTCTTCAGTTGGAGGAGTTTATCAAAAGTAACGACAATATACAAAGGCCACTTTTTTGATGTGGTCATTCATAAGCCAATGAACCAATTATCTCAAGGCAAAGAGTTCGTTCAGACGACAATAAAGATTATCAAGATTTCATTCCCATTTTCATTTCAGAAAAACTCTAGAAGACACTCAGTCTACTGAAGGAAAAAATTAAAAACTTTTTGGAAGTATGGTGAATGGGAGGCTGCAACGAGCACTTCTTTTCAATAGGAATTCACTATTTCCTTTATTGCATTCGTCCTCGTGATTCTGGCGTCGGTAAGACAACAAACAAAGGCAGTAAAGAAATGAATCAAATTATTTGCCTTAGCTACTGTAATTGAATCGCATATATTTTTTGCAAATGTAAACTATTAAGGTGGAGCCTTTTACAATCATTTTAATTGCCAATAAGAGATATATTTTTAGATCGCGTACAGAAAACCCTCATTCTTTTATTTATTGTAAATCTTCTTATACATCTCAGTCTTTAGCCTACTTACCAGTTGAGCATCTACAAATAGATTACACTCTATTCTCATATCAATTCACCAAGAAATAGTACAAATTTTGAAGAAGATTTCTTCAAGTTTCCTTTCGCCTCTCTTTTTCACACAAAGCTCTAGTAATCTATACAATTTCTCTCATGGATTGTTTACTCGAAACAATCATAATCAAAACTCTAACAATTTACACAGAAAACACCTCAAATATTACAGAGAAAGAATCAGACGAAAAAACTCTAAGAACAATCCCTCAGAAAAGTCACGAAACACCGATCAAGAGAGAGAAAGAGGCGTATATATATACCTAGATAAAAAAACTACATATCAAATAGTCACAATTGCACCAAATGAAGTGTCCAGATGAAAGCATTGCAATATCCAAAGTCATGTTTCAAAAACACCGTTTTTGTATAAGTGGACTAGAAAATACAAGTAATCAACCCAAGTAAAATCAACCCAACAAAGGATTAGAACCAAAAGAATAGTGAGACACGAGACCCAAATCCAACAATCTCCATCTTATTAAACTATTCATAGATCATTTAAGTGAAATATAAACGCTACTAACATTTTTCATTTGCTCTAACAACCTATAAAAAAAAATGAAGTTAGTGTAGATTAAAAAAACAAAAAATTAGTAAAACAAACTTACTAAAAAGATTACCTTCATGTAATATTCAGAATTTTCAAACAATCCCTGAACTTGTTTAAAGGCAGATTTTTTGTACTAATATCAGAAGAATTGTACTTTGTTAGAGTTTTTACCATATTCATCATCCATTTTCAACTATGTTCTTTACAAAATGAAACTTAATATCTACATGTTTAGTTCTATCATAATATACATGATTTCTACTTAAATGTATGACACTTTGATTATCTGTAAAAAATTTAACTACTTCATTTATAAAACCAATTTCAATCAACAGACCCCTCAAACAAAGTCTTTTTTTCACAAAATCACATGCTGCAGTAGAAGATAGAGCTACAAGTTTTTGCAGTTGGGACTTCCAACTAATACAGTCATTACAGAAAGTAAAATCATAAGAAGGATTGGATAATCTCTTATCCAAATCACATGCAAAATCAGAATCAGTATAATCCTTCAAGATTATGCCTTCATTATACCTTTGAAATTTTAAACCTAAGTCAAGTGAGCCTTTTAAGCATCTTAACATCCATTTTATTGCTAACCAATTAGTTTCACTTGGATTTGCCATAAATCTACTTAAGATATTAATACCATAAGCTAAATCAGGTCTAGTACATATCATAAGATACATAATGAAACCAACAACATTTGCAGAAGGTATTTTTCTTATCCTATCAAATTCTTCATCAGTTTTAAAAGATTTTCACTGGACAGTTTAAAATGACTTACAATAGATAAGGTTACCGATTTATATTCAGGGTGTGTTTGAACCACATTATTTTGGAAAATGCATTTTAGAATAGTAGATTGATGGAGAATGTGTGGTTGAAAAAGAAAGAAAAGTTATTGATGTGATGAAAAATATTATTTTATTGAATAATGTGTGGTTGAAAATGAGTAGAAGAATGAGAATGAAAAAAATAATGTGGCTCAAACAAGGCTCAATCATAGAAACTTTTTCTAAAACCTTCTTCACATAAGATGATTGATTCACATAAAGCACATAGTTACTTCTTTATCTTTTTATTTTCATTCCTAAGAGTCTTTTAGTTTGTCCTAGATTTTTCATTTTAAATTTAGTTTTTAATCTTGATTTAACAAAATCGATTTCAGATCNATTGATTCACATAAAGCACATAGTTACTTCTTTATCTTTTTATTTTCATTCCTAAGAGTCTTTTAGTTTGTCCTAGATTTTTCATTTTAAATTTAGTTTTTAATCTTGATTTAACAAAATCGATTTCAGATCTATCATAGCAAGCAAGAAGCATATCATCAACATATAAAAGTAAGTAAATAGAATCATGTCCACTTGACCCTTTGAAATAGAAGAAGGAATCAAAATTGCTCTTTAAAAAACCCATGTTTTGAATATATGAGTTGAATTTCTTATAACATTGTCTAGGTGCGTGCTTCAGGCCATAAAGTGAATTCTTTAGGAGACAAATTTTTCAGATTTAGAATTCAGCTCAAAACCTTTTAGCTAATTTATATAGATTGTTTCATCAAGGTCACCATTTAAGAATGTAGTTTTAACATCAAGATGATCCAATTCCTAGTTGAAATGAGCAGGAAGAGCAAGCACAATTATGATAGATTATGATAGAGGTATATTTAGCAACAAGTGAGAAGATCTCATTACAATCTATACCCTCCCTTTGAGTAAATATTTTAGCAACAAGTCTGGCCTTATATCTTTTACTTTCAGCATTAGGATCACCATCTTTTACTTTCTAGACCCGTTTACAGTCAACAATTTTTTTAAAAAAATTTTAGGTTTATTAACCAGAATCCATGCCTTATTTCTAATTAAGGAGTCCATTTTTTTACACGACTTCCATCCAGAGTTTGGATTCTTTGCAGTTCTTAGCTTTTTCAAAAGGTGTAAATTCAGAATTGACATATTTCAAATCAAAATAGAAGGTAACAAATTCATCAGTTTTGATTCTGGAAAAAGGAAACATATTTCTTCTACCTCTATCTCTGGTTAGCTGATAGTCTGCAAGAGTATTATTCTGAATTTCATTATCAGTTTTAGATTCATCTTGAGCTTGATCTATTTCAGATTGAGTAGTCTCCACCTCAATCAAATCATTAGGTTCAACATAATTATCTTCATTGTTTTCCAAAATAGTTTCTTTAACAGTGAAAGATTCAGATTGTTTTTGATTGGTAGAATCATTACAAGGAAAAACATCATAATTAAAGATTACATTTCTGCTTATGATGACTTTGAACCCATTTTGTTCTTTTACCCAAAGCCTATATTCCTTAGACTATTCACCATAACTCAGAAAAACACATTTTAATGATTTGGGTTTAAGTTTGCCTTCATTTTGATGAGAATATGCAGCACATCAAAAAACCTTAAGTTTGCAATAATTTGGGGACTTTCTGGACCATAGTGATTCAGGGATTTGAAAATTAATAGCATTAGAATGAATCCTATTAATCAGATAAGTGTCAGTTTTTAAAACTTCACCTCAAAATAGTTTTGGAAGATCGGGACTTAACAACGTATACCTAACTTTTTCGTAAAGTTCTGTTTATTTTCTCAGCAATTTCATTTTGTTGAGTGGTGTATGTTGTTGTTCTATGCCTTAAAATACCAAATTCTTTACAAAAAAAAAAAAAAATCAAATTCAGAATTACAAAATTCAAGTCCATTATATGTTCTAAGTGCCTTGATTTTCTTACTAATTTGATTTTCAAACATCAATTTTCATTGTTTAACATTTTGGAAGGTGTCGATTTAGATTTTAAAAGATATGTCCAATTTTTTCTTAAAAAATCATCTACAATTAGTAGATAGAATTTAAATTCACTCAAAGTACTTAGTGATGCTTGACCCTAAAGGTCAGCATGTAAATAATCAAGTATTGAAGGGGATTTATGGATTCCAATTTTAATAGGCAACTTATTTTGTTTTCCAATGACACAATCTTCACAAAACACTATTTTTGTAATGTTATATTTTCCAAAACATCCAAGTTTAAAAAAAAAAAATCATTAATCCCTTTTCACTAACATGCCCTAGTCTAACGGTTCAACTTGAAGTATATAGATTCCATTGACATTGGGTGATGAGATTATTTCCTTAGAATTGAAATTCACTTTGGTAAATCCCTTATGGATTTTAATTTTATATTCATCATCCAATTCTCCCAATGAAATTAGATTTCTTTGAAAATCAAGGATATATCTTGTTAAAGGCAGCTCAAGAATATGACCGTTCTCTAACAAAAGGTTAACTTTACCAATACCTTTTATTTTACAAGTCATGTTATTTCCCATTTGAGCTTGACCACCATTTAGATCATCAAATTCAATGAACCATTTTTTAATGGGACGTATATAGAAAGAATGATAAATGCGTTTTTCAACACTTATTTTGTTACAAAACATGATTAATTGTTGAAAAAAGTGTTTGAATATGGCTTAATTTTGCATTATTTCGTTTTGTAGTAATATATTGATGGATTTGGTCAACTCAAGAGAAAAGACACAACAGATGACCAAAATGAAGAGGACGAAAGTTTAGGGACCAAAGTGCAAATAGTCGAAAGATGTAAAAGAGAGAAGTACTAATTCGAGGAGTACAAGGGATGTTAGAAGAAGGAGAATGAAGAAAAGGGGTTAAAATGAGATAATGTTCGAGGACCAAACTGACAAATTTGGAGGCTTTTCTCTACCATGCGGCCGTATGGTAGAACTCTCCACGCGGTCGCATAGGAGCATGCAGGGAATTCAAGGACCCCAATTTTATGAACCATGCGATCGCATGGCTCATAACCATGCGGCTGCATGGTTGTTCGTCTACGCGAAAATTCTGGTTTTCTTTTTCTGTTCAAACACTTTAGGAAACGAATCTTGGGATGAATATAAAAGTTGAGAGCCATCAAATACGAGGAGGGGAATGCATTCCAATAGAGAACAACCCTAGAACACACATTGAAGGAGATCTTGAGCCAAGAATACGAAGAAAAACACAAGATTAATGGGATTTCAAGCGAAATATTAATTCAGTGATGTCGTTTCTTCAATTATTTGTGTGTTTTGTTATTTTCTCCATGTTATGCTAGATATTTATGTACTAGGAGAGCAATGAATTATGTGATGTGATCTTTTAATTCTTGATTTTACAATTTTTTTTTTATTAAAACACGTTGTTTGAATCTGAATGATATATATACAATTATTTTCTCCACAATTATATGCGCGAATGATTGTGTAAATCTGGTGGCATATTTCATGCATTCAAGAGAGGAAAATAGGCTCGACAAGGTATAAATCATCGTAGGGTCCGATAGGGGGATAGAGATATACTGCTATGTCTTACGTAAATCTCAAAGTGTTCACAGAAATCCATACATTCTTAGATATTTGCATTCGTCATAGGAATATAGTCGGGTCATATATGAGAGTAGGTTCAACATTACTTGAGAGTGATTGTTGAATAGAATAGAAACATTGATTCTTCAAAACCTCAACTGTATTGTCAATTTATAGAATTTGGATTAAAAGATATCATTGTATGGGGATTCATGATCCTAGTGCGCCTTTCATTCATTAAATTTAACAACTCATTTTCAAGCATTGTTTTGCATCCTAGTTCATTTAGTTTAGTTATATTCATATTTGTAAATTAGTTTAGTCAAAATTTCCACCACAATATAAACGTGATATTTTCTTGTTTCGGTTAAGGTCAAGATAGTGAAATTGAACTAAATCAATCCATTAGGACAATATTCAGAACTTTAGATTCCACTTTATTACTTGTTACGAACCATACACATGCCGTAGTTTTTTATTCGAGATATATTTTCGTGAACAAAGAACATCCATAGTCATGAACCCATTCATATAGGTTTCTTTTGGTTAAAGTAATAAAGACAATTCTTTGTATATCTGATTCATTATTGCATGTAATGGCTGTAGACCCATTAGAATTAGTTTTTCCTTTCATATCAGATATCTTCTTGAAACGGTCTTTTATGAAATGTCCAGTTTTACTACAGTAATAACATTTCCTAACTTGATTCTTAGATTTTAGTTGACCCTTCTTCTGTTTTCGGGTTTAGAAGATTGGAGTTTTCCTTTCTTATGAGAGTTGAAGTTGTATCGATTACTCTTTTTGTTCTGATTCACTTTCTCTTTAACATTTAACCCTTCTCCAATTTTGGAGTCCTTAAATTCATATTTTAATTCAAGTTCTCTATATCTTAGAGCTGAGGTAATAATATCAATTGTTAGATCCTTTCTTCTATATTCTAAAGCATTTCTAAGTTCTCTGTATTTATAACCTAGAGCATTCAACAAAGCAACAAATTGTTGATCATTAGATAGTTTATCATCACAATTAGCCAAATCTAGAATCAATTTAGTGAATTTATTAATATTTTCTTTCAGAGTGGAGGAGGTATCAAATCTGAAATTATAAAATTGTCTAAGAAGATAGCATTTGTTTGACATTGTCTTGGTTAAGAAAATGGATCCTAAATTAGTCCACAGAGCTGCAGTTGTAGTGATTTCCCCAATCTTTCTTATCACACTATCAGACAAATGAAGAAAGGTTGAACTCCAAGCAACCTCATCTAATTCATGTCTCCAATAGGCATTAATTTCGGTACCCCATGACCCATCAAGGAATGCAGCACACCTCTGTTGTAACAATAGAGCCCTCATCTTTTGGCTCCAGAGATTAGTCTCCAGTTCCTTTCCAAATTTCTACTTCAAATTTATGTGCAATTGTCATAATAGCAAATAAAATCACAAAACCAAGTTTATACAACACACAGAGTATAGTAGATTCAAGCAATATGAGAAAATTATAAAAATTTTAAATTTCAGTAAGATAGAATATTGCAAGAATTTTTTCTTATTGTGTAGTTTACACAATTTATAAGACAAATTATACAATTCAAGTAATTCAAATTATATAACAGTTTAATGATCAACTCAAACAGTTATATCAAACTGAATTGTCAATGTGACATGTTTAATGAGTGATGACCCGTGAGTCCACTAAGTCCACTACTACCTCAAATTCTCAGATCCTCGAATGAGATCTTGGACAAAGGAAAGTAGTAGTAGATCAATTACATTAATAACCAAATCAAATTTAGAGAAGAATAGTTAATTAATCTAACTAAAAAATAAAGAGTATGGAAGATTATACTAGAGCTGAAAATTAAAAGTTCTAGTAAGAAGAATGCAGAAAGAGAATACCAGAACCAGTTCAAAAATCCACAGTCATGCACAGGAACCTCACAAGTCGAGTTACAGTGACTCGGTACGACTCATCAGTGAGTCAAGAAATCAACATAACTCGAAGTGAGTCAACCCTAACTCACTAGCACTCAAGACGAGTTTTAAGATACTACACCAACTCAGGGTGAGTCAAGAGTCAAATTACCAAAAAAAAACTCAATAAGAAAAAAAATCCTTTAGATCAAGGGCAAACCAAAAAATTTTCCTTAAAACGTTCAAGAACAGAAGCAGATCTAACACTAGATCTTTCAGATCTTAAAAAATGCACCAAATCTTCGAAAAGATCCAATCAAAAATTGGATCGAAGATCTTTTCAAAAAACTCTTTAAAAAAACAATTTATTTTCAAGAACGTTCCAAACTTTTTCAAAAATTTACAGATCTACAAAAGAACGTAAACCATGGTTTCAAGAAATCAAATCCTAACGCCTGAGAGACGAAGTTTCAGGCTCTAATATCACTTGTTGGTCTCCTAATCGTGTTTATTCAATATTAAAAACAACAATTTGTAGAAAATATAAATTTGTAGAAAAATTAAAGAACACGAAAGAATTTTTTTCGCCAATACGGACCTAGATGTTCAGCCTTTGGCATACTCACCATTTGAGCATCTACAAGTAGATTACACTCGATTCCACTATCAATTCACCAAGAAATAATACAAATATCTGAATCAAGTTTCCTTTCGCCTCTCTTTTTAATACAAACCTTTAGAAATCTATACAATTTCTCTCACATATTGGTTACTCAAACCAATCATAATCAAAACTCTAACAATTTACAGAGAAAACACCTCAAAGATTACATAGAAAAAATTAGACAAGAAAACCTTAAAAACAATCACTCAGAAAAGTCACAAAACATCGGACAAGGGAGAGAAAGAGGTGTATATATACTTAGGTAAAAAATCACAGATCAAACGATCACAATTGCACCAAATGAAGGATCCAGATCAAAGCATTCCAACAGCCAAAGTTGTTTTTCCAAAACACGATTTTGGTATAAGTGGACCAGAACCCAAAAACACAAAGTAAAACCAGCCCAACAAAGGATCGGGACCAAATGAATAGTAAGACACCAAGCCCAAATCCAACAAATATGTGACTAAAGACAACTTATAGCTGTACACACAAAATCCCTTATTCAAACGGAATGTACTATGAACCTTAATATTTTCTTTCTTATAACGAAAAATAGATGGGAAAAATTCATAAATCCTACTTTAAGTATACACTACTTCAAAATAAGAAAAACAACTTTTAAA
>CAIGRN010054814.1:0-12089 GCA_903798345.1 Fraxinus anomala
TTAAATTTGCTAATTAACCAAATATTAAACTTCGCAAATTTCAAATCCAACTCTAGAAAAAAAATATAGATAAAGAAGAAGTAGAAACTCACCAGCTATTGGTCCAATTTCAGGCTTGTCAACTGAAAAATAAAAAGATGATGAGCCGATGATATAAAATCACTCCAACAAAACTTGGCCTACTTTTTTATTTTTATTTTTTTTATTGTTGCTTTGGCACCAATATTACAGGCAATTTGGAAGTTTGAAAGAAGAATAATTTGTTTATCGTTTGAAATCAAAATAATAGATTTACTGAATTTGGATGTACTGTGGGAAGTGACAAAATACAATATAACTAAATCGGTGGTGAATTTGCATGTAGTGTGGAAAGTGGCAAAATAGAGTTGGTTTACAAATATTTTTTTTATTTATAATTACAAGTATCAATTAAGTCAATAAATACGATAAATTATTTTTTTTTTTTTTTTTGTTCACATGTGGAACATTACCAGACCAGATCAATGGAAAAATCAATGTGACAAAAATGAATAGTCACATTCACTCTTTTAGGGTGTGTTTGATCCACATTATTATGGAAGAATGTATTCTGAAATAGTAGATTGATGGAGAATGTGTGATTAAAAAAGAAAAAAATTATTGATGTAATAAAAAATATTATTTTATTGAAAAATGTGTGAATAAAAATAAGTAGAAAAACGAGAATAAGAATTTTAATTTGTATCAAAGAGGAAGGAACATTCACTCTTTTCTTACGGAGATTGTTGATTTATAAGGACACCCCAATCATTGTCAGTGAACACAAGCCAGAACCTAAATAACAAACAGAAGTGAAAGATAAAGCAGAGAAACTCACGATTTCGGAAGCCACGGGTAACGTCGTCACGAATCGGTTGCGCGGCCGCAGATCGGCAATGGCTGCCACCGGAAAACCTATTTCCACAGCCGTTTCATCGTCTCCGGTGGCCACTTCTTTCGATTTCTCTGCCGATTCGCTGCCTCTGAGACTTACCCTCACTGCTGATCAGCTTCGCAACTGCTCTGAAGCTCTGTTCAAGAAGTTTCGGTTTTTCAAACACTCTCCTCAAACCATCCGCCAGGAGTTCTTAACCTTGCAGGTATATGATAACGTACACGCACATATCTGTCATTGAAGATTGTTATTGAGGTAGTAGGATTGTTGAGTGAAAAGCAAAAGACGATAGAGAATAATTATCTATGAGAAAATGGAAGGAAACTGAGTTTTAGTTTCGGAACTTTAATGGGTATTCTGAAAGGAAAATGATGAGAATTGAATAGTTCAAGTCGGTGAGTATTACCTTTTTGTTCTTTTCTTTCCCTGTTTTCGGATTTCTTGTGTTTTATGCCAAGCAATTAAGAAAGATTGGTTTTTTTAGTTGATAAGCGTATCAAATTATAAGAGATTTGAAGTTCTAATGAAATTTTGCTCATGACCTCACAAACTGAGGAAGAATCTTTTTGCTTTTCTTTTCTGAATTTCTCTAGTTTTATGGCTGCGCTATAAAAAGCATATTCATTTTTATTTGAAAATTGAACCAAAATATAGGATTCAAAGTTTTGGGGAAATATTCGCTCATGGCCTTACAAACTGAGGAAGAAAACCAAGAAATTAGATTTTCTAAAACGTAGTTTCAGGAAATAACGGAGTACAAACTAGATCGGGAGCAGTTTTAGTCTAATTCATTTTGGTAGAGTTGTTAGATTTCTCCAATAAGAAGTGCAACATGCATATACTACCCCTAAATTAGGTTATATGTTGCAACGGTTTCTGAGTCTGCCATGTTAGATCCTAATTGCATAGGTTTGCCAACTCTAATGAAAGGCTAACAATATAGCTTCCACTTTAATTATTCTCTAATATTAGTAGATTATGCCAATTGTTGCCTTTTCTTTTGACTTGATGGATATTCAAGGCGCGTCCATATCTAGTGAATCCAATTGAATTTTGGAGGGGAAGATTGACTCTTCCAGATTCAATGGAACGATTAGTCAAACGCTAGATTCCACATAGTTTCAAATTGCTAATTAACAAATCGTAAGCCTCATCCTTCAGCCAGGCTTGGGATTGGCTACGAAAAAATTGGCCTAGTTAGTCTAATTACTCTCTAAGAAGAGGGTATAGTATTATTGCATAGATGCATTTAGCATGTTTATGGATGACGAGGAATTAATGGTGATAATGACCTAAGAGTGTGATATCTACGGACTGTAGATGTGATATTTTGATGTCTGCAAAACTGTCCATGTACCCCTCTAAGGTTTTTTGGCTCGCTTTTTTTACTCTTGGGTATCTGCAAGTTGTGCAGTTTAACTTGTTGCTCCACAATCCCTTCTTGTAACTGAAAGGGGTATTTTGGCTTTGCAATTTAAGTTGCATGGAGTCTAACCATTTTTTTGTTGTCATTTGATAAAATCAAGCAGGATTCTCTCTAATATTGCAAATATTATTTGTGTACTGCATTTGTATTGCACTTATGATGAAATAGAGCTCTGTTTTTTTCTGTATGGAATATGAGTTTTCCCTGTCAAGATGAGTTGACATAACCTACTATTTATGATGTTGCTAAATCAGAAGTCCTTCACTTCATTCTAAGCTATGTAGAAGATTTATTTATTCTTATTTATTACAGGCAAATAGGATGAAAGCTTTGGACATGAGGAATAGATGCAGAGTGGCTCTCGACAGTGTAAATTTTAGCAAGAACCGTTACACTGATGTCATACCATGTATGCCAAATTGCCAATCCTGCAACATATTTATATTTATCAAATATCTTTTAAGTTGTATGTTCATCAGGAATAATTTTTTTTAAATTTCATTGTTCTCAGATGATGATAACAGGGTTATTTTGAAGCAGTGTAAAGATTATAGACCATCAGCGAGGGGATATATAAATGCAAGCTTTGTCATGGTGGGTTTCTTTATCCTTTATTTGAATTTAACATTCCAATTTAAAACAGGCTCGTACAGAAAAGTTTGGTTCTATTTATCATCAGTATTCTACTATCCTAAACTGATTCTTTTGATCGCAGACTTCGGAAAGTGTTTCTCGGTTTATTGCAACTCAAGGTCCACTCCCACACACTTTTGAGGACTTCTGGGAAATGATAATCCAGTATCGTTGTCCTATCATTGTGATGCTTACCCGGTTGGTCGATAATTACAAGGTAAGAAATTTTGATATTCACAGACATAAAATCAAAATTAATCCATCCTTTTGAGATCAATAGCTTTCTTGGTAGCTATATCTATATTCCTGTAGATAGAAAGTAAATTTTTTTTCATGATATCAATGTAATACTGCTAATTTTCTCTCTCTCTCTCTCTCTCTCTCTCTCCCTCCCTCCCTCCCTCTCTCTCTCTCTCTCTCTCTCTCTCTCTCTATATATATATATATTTATTTATTTATTTTGTCTCATGCCTTTCATACTTTATAAATTATAATGAAACAATATGCAGACAGTGAAGTGTGGAGATTATTTCCAAGCTGAGGATGGACCAAGAGAGTTCGGCAACATATGCATAGTCACCAAGTGGATACAAACGACGGATACTTCATTAGTGTTGCGCTGTTTGGAGGTCAATTACAAAGAGGTAAGGTGATTATCATGCAAGTGACATGATCTACAAACGTAAATGTTTCTAAAAGGACCTTCATGAATTGATACAGTGCATTATTTTGAGTGCAAAATACCCTATTAGCCATTACGCAATTAACCAAATGTATACTCGTTCCAAGCAATTAAGCATGTATTTGAAGGACTTCTAATTCTGTTTATCCTAAAATTCTGATTGACATCTACTTTGTCTTTTCATGTAAATGCTTGGCAACATTATTGTTATATACTACTGAGAACTTGAGACTTTCCTTTCATTTTCTGTTTTCTTCAACAACTTATTCTTGCTACATTATATTTCATCTTATATTTGTTCTCTTCATTTATTTTCTTTCTATCTTCCCATAATAAATAAAGCATCGGTGCAAACTTTTTGTATCAAGACCTTGATTTATTAGGCATGCTCACCTGGTGATATGATGACCTTGTTTTCCTATCAACAATTTGTTTAATCTTTGTGATTAGTTGTTACCAAACTAAAGTCATCCCGTGTTGCTGCAGTCCGAGGAGCCACCATTATCTGTTCTTCACATTCAGTATCCAGAATGGCCTGACCATGGAGTTCCAAAGGACACCTTTGCTGTTCGTGAAATTTTGAAAAGGGTATATGGTGTGCCACCCAGCCTTGGACCAATTGTTGTTCACTGCAGGTTTGCCTTTTATTGTCACACAAGTTAAGAGTGACATAAAAAAATGATCGAAATGACGCTGGAAGTTTATCTTCTTTAACAGTGCAGGTATAGGTAGAACTGGTACATACTGTGCAATCCACAATACCATCCAAAGAGTTCTTGTCGGAGATATGTCTGCTTTGGATCTTGTTAATACCATAACCTCTTTTAGGTCGCAACGTATTGGAATGGTTCAGATGTTGGTATGTTTCGTTCCCGATTTAATGCTTCACCATATTTGCGATTTAGTAAAGAAAAACAGAGATTGTTATTGACATTTAAATACAAGTCTAGTTGAAACCCTTTTCCCAAGTTTTGCTGACTGTACTGCTAACTGTTTCAGGAGCAATACCTCTTCATCTATGATGCCATTGTCGATGAACTCGAAGACCTCATATCGGACAGAAGCTACCATAGTTCGTAATGAATTTTTCCACCATTTCTTCATTCAGCAAATCATCCGCCCTTACCTTCAAGTTTCTCTTTGCTGTATGATTTTCATCTATAACCAAATTATTGACTTGAACTCCTAGTGTATGCTTGATACAATATTAGACATGATTAGACACTATAACGAACTCAATCCTCCTTACTGGACATGCTGTAAACACAATAAAAGTGCTTCGGCCTTTTCTTATTTCATTCAATGCTGTAGAATTCTCAGATGCTCTGGTCATTAATGTTATTCAACTGGTGATGAATTTCCTTCAGTACAATGCATAAGAAACTAACATCAGCATAGAACTTGTAGTCAACTATTACTGCTTTGGATTTGTTTGCATTAACATTATGTTTGAATTCAAGAAACTTGAATGCATGCTTTTGCTAAGCTTGTAAGTAGCTTTTCTGGGCATGTTTTGACAGTGAGTGCATGTTTAATGCCGAAATAAGACGAAAAATCAGCACAAGAATCAGCTACTTATAAGCTCTGGGAAGCTTGCTTTTGAACATACTTTTAAGTAAATTTTTGTTTCTAATTATTTTGATAAATTGAAAAAAGTTAGTTTTTTCCAAATTTACTTTGTACTTATAAGTTTACTAACTTAAGCGTAGCCAAACATGAAAAGGTAATGAAATGATAATAAGAAATCAAAGATATTCTGAAGTTTGAAATATTTGGTTAAATTTCTTCAATCATTTTCAGTTTCCCTATTGCCACGGCTTAATGGAAGTTGCCTTGTTGATACGACTTCGCGGAAGAAAAAAGAGAGCGAAAAAAAAAGAGAAGGAAAATAAGTTGAGAAAATTAATTTCTTTTTCCCATTTTTGCTTTAACAGAAAGTGGAAGGTTTGTGTTAGTCGAGTCGAACGTACTGATTTAATTCCCTCGTTGAAGCTGGTGTGATTAAAAATAATCTTTCAAGGGTCTAAAGATTCATAATTTCGCGATGGGACAATGAGAATATGTCAATCGTTCTCAATAGTATGCCCCACTCATCACTTTCCAAAGATTTGAGCATGAATTAATGATTAATCAAAGAATTTATTATTTACTGTGGGGCCCCTTATAATTCTCATGCCAATACTGTGAGGGTTTTCTTGGAAATTTTGGTAATTTTACGAATTGTTAGAATTTGATATGTTTGATATAAAAGGTTGAACCCCAACCTTGAGGGTCCCCAACCGCCTCGCTCCTAGAGTATTGTGGAGGAGGTAAATCGCAGGATGTGCCTCAACAGGTCAGGGTATAAGAGCTGCCATATTGATGCCCACAAAGAGTCCAATTTCAATTGATAGGTTAGACATGAATGGGGGATAACAGTGGATAAAGATTTAAAAAATATATGCACATAAGAAACATAATTAAAAGAGTATGTTTCGTGTATAGTATCGAACATTATTTGTACAAATGTACGAGGCTTCAATTTTTTTCTATAACATCAAAATTGTGTACGTTTCCCAAAATTGTGTACATTTGAAGTTTCCCAAAATTGTAAAGTTTATCTTTAATTACAATTTTGGAAGTTGAATACTTGACTTCGTGGTAGTATTTGGGAAAAAACTCTCTTAAAATGGAAAAAAAGTTGTTTTCATAGTCAAAATCAATCAAAAATCAGAAACACAAGAAATCAACAAGTCTTCACCCCTATGTTTTCTCCGGCTCGATTGAGGGTCAAAATTCTCACTTTCAAGGGAGAAAATTTAATGTTGAAAAGATTAAAAGCGGTAAAATAACTATGAGTAGATTCTTGATTCCACGGTTACCATAATTACACTGCAAAGAGTTTTCACATACTTTTGAGAGTTTTTTTACCAGGCAGATACATACAATATATTGAGAGAGACAAAGAAAGTGGTGGTTTCTCTCTCTACTCTCTAACCTGGTTCTTGGTTTGGTGTGATAGAGTCAGCAAAGCAGCACCAGTACTAGACTACTTTTATGGTGAATGGTCCCTTTGAAGGTTGAAAAAACTGTTCTTGATTAGCTTCAGAGATCCCTGTGGGTTGAGAAATGAGTCCACCCCACTCCACCCACCCCGTATGTTCATTTCTACTCCTATAGACACAAACATGTACGTACGCTAGCTTGCCTTTTTTTTTTATTTTTTTTTGGGTTTCTTCGTGGTTCTTTTTCCATCCAAATCATCATCATATGATTGAAAATCTCACTTTCTCTCTCTTCATCTGTCTTGTGTTCTCATTGAATTGAAAGAGACATAAAATTTTTTTCTTTTTATTTCTTAGATCCAAGTCATCATCTTAATCTCTGGTGCTGGGTAAGTTATCATTTTTCTATATAGTTTACAAGCACATATAAATAATTTTATTTTCTTTAATGTTGTTTTTGGATTTCGATTTGTGGAATAGAAAGTTTCGATTTTTACTTAATTTATTTTCGGGGCTGTGCTTTCACTGTGCAATTGCTATTATTGGATTGTGACTTGAATTTAATTCTTTGTCGTTTTGGGCTGCCCTTATGCTAGTGATTTACGCTATTGGTTTGACTTATTTTGCTAATTCCTTACATTGTAATTATTGCGGGGACATTCTTTTTCTTGTTTTATTCTGTGTAGTTTTGCTCATAAGTAACTAATAACTTCTAATTTGTGATTTCTGCTCCTCAATCTTGTTTTTTCAGTTTACTCAGCTGGATTAGTTGTGGATTGACTCTGGTAATTTTGGTGGAAGTCTGGTGTAAGAACATGCTCGATTATCAGTATCCCGATTTACTGATTAAAGGTGGCTTTTATTAACGAGAATTTGAAGATTGTTTAGTTGATTAGCTCATGAAGTAGAAGAGTAATCTTCGTGGACGCAATGGGCGGACTTTGCTCAAGAAGGTCCACTGATGATAGTGCATTGGCTGGTACATTTCCGCATGTCAATGGGCACTTCAGTTATGGTCCTGGATTAGTTTATCAGTCTCGTGAGTTGGATGTACGAGAAAATAACAATTCGGTGGAAGCCCTGTCTGAGGTATCTACAGATAAGCAACTGAGGGAACCGTTTTCATTCCCTGAGCTGAGTGCTATTTCTGATGTCACAAACATTGATGATGTCAACGATGGAATCCCTCGTTTGTCTCGGGCTTTATCGAATAAATCTAGATCTACAAGGTCAAAGCAAGTGGCAATTGCAAAGGTATGCCCACTATGGATTTTCTTTAACACTTGCTTCTTTTTGTGCGCGTTAGTTTGCCTTGGGATATTGCTGCAATTTGTTGGTTCATATGCATTTACTAACATATCAGCTTATGTGGAATTACAAGAAAGGATTGCAAGCCTACACGTTTCACAATTTTGACACAAATCTTCAATGTTATCCTTCACATTTTGGATGAGTAATTTCTAGGTCATAACAAATTAGAAACAAAGTTTAAATAACTGGCCACAAAAATTGGAAGTATGTATGGGAAAAATTTCTAGATCATCAAACTTGCTGATAAATATGCTTCCTACTCTAAACATGACTTTGGTTTAGCACAAAAAACAGAGAGATTTATTAAACGCCTTTCTTTCTCTCCCTTTTTTGACTTCTCAAATCCTTGATTTTATATACGTCTTATTTTGAAAAGAAAAAGGAAAAAAAAAAAGGAAAATGCAATAGAAGCAATCGTGAAATGCTAAGATGATAGAGTTAGAGGAATAAATTGTATTGATGCATATTAATATTTCTTTGTGATGGTGGATACTTGTGACAGAAGCTCAATGTAACTTAAAAATTGCAAGTTGAAGGTGATTGGACCTTATTTCAGGAGAAAGTATCTGTATTTCTTAAGTCAGACTCTACTCTGTTTGCTGCTAAGTACGTAGTTCATTCATTGTTCTCTAATAGAGTTTCCTTTACTATCTTTATTGTTAATCAACAAGGTCTGTTTTTCTCTAGATTTCCTTTTGTATCTTTAAGGAAATATGGATTTTCTGGTTAGGTCTTCATATTTTTTTTGTATCTGCTGGTAGAGCAGCAATTGTAGTATAAAATTGGTTACAAAGATGATAAAGATTTGGGATGTGGGAAGATACACGTGTTTAAAAATATTACCTTTTCTGTTTAGGTTATAAACTCAATGAAATTGGATCTAATGCATACCGGTGAAAGATTAAGAAGCTGACATCAAAGAAAGATTTTTCAGAAAATTCAAGGTTTGCTTACATCATGGCTCGATATCCTTGGCAACAACGAAGAGAGAATAAAGCTTTGAGAGGGACTAGCAATTGGTAGCTTCGAGTGCTTTGATAATTCTGATGTTTGAATAAGCTGCTGCACCTAACACCCTTACCCTACTCCATGTGACATATTCAATTGATAGGGGAGGAAAAAATTCAAAACATTTTGTTCTGTTAAAAAATTGATATGTGGTGCCAATAAACAGGTAGGTTGTTTTTCAACTTAGAGAAAATTGATAGTTATAGGGGGGAATCGATCTCCCCTTTTATATATATATATATATATATCATGGTTGCTGGATATATGAATGCGTTTTCAGTCTGCTGGAACTTTTGAAGGGCACGTTGCAACTTCTCCTGGGCTAAACTCAAAGAAGTATTACCTTTATTACAGAATGTAACATAATTTCCATACCCTGGAGGGGATTTTGGGTACTTAATAAGGAGCTCCTTGTGTCGAAAGACTGACTTTGACAATCTCCAAACTAGGAAAAGAGATTACGCCAAAAAACCATATACATAGGAATAATAGCATTTGCCCCTTTTGGAAAAGGCCTTCTCTCAGTCGATTCCCATTGAATTGATAACACTTGGCGATGTTGCATATCCAATTGAAGTCACAAACTGTCATATCTTGTAATTGCAATGGTCCAGTCACATTTGAAGAAAAACGAATGGGAGCAATAGTTTGTTTGATTGTGTGGTTATATCAATGGTACTCCTAGACGAAGAAGAATTAATCAACTATTTCTAATAATCACACCACTCATCCAAACTATTCCATCCATTAGCTTTCAGAGAATATGACTATATCATAAACGAACGGGAGCAATAGTTTGTTTGCTTGTGTGGTTATATCAATGGTACTCCTAGACAAAGAAGAACTAATCAACTATTACTAATAATCACACCACTCACCCAAACTATTCCATCCATTAGCTTTCTGAGAATATGACTAGATCATATCAATAAATTCCTCCCAATTTGTCTTCTATATGTGCTACCGTTTAATGATTTTGATCCTTTCCCATTCATTTATTCTTTTTCCCCCCTTTACAATTCATCTTAGCATTCACACTTTCTTTTTTTTGTCACGTGCCGTTTCTTAGTTGCCTTTTTAAGTATCAATAAATATAGTTATATTCCCTTATCCAAAATAATTCAATGAAAGTTGAAAGAAAAACTGCTTGGAAATTAAGAAGAGAGGACCTTAGAATTTAACATTAGATGGTCATAGTCGCTGAATAAATTTATTGAAGGCAAAAATCTGGAACTTTAATTATGGATTAGTTCAAATAAAAATTATCTGTTTTAAGTTATAGATTTATGGGACTGCTAATGCCTTTGGTATTGGCAAATATCTGGAAAGGTTGACTTACTAGGAGGCTCCAGGAACTGGTTGTTCTTGAAGGGCCTTATAAGATGCTGTTGATATACAATTACAGAAGTTAAAAATCTATTCCACTAGGTGTATCCAGGAATTTTTGTTATGTGGGATCATTTGGTAATGATAATTATCTTCTTGTTGAGGCTGAGAAAGGATTAAATCTACCTGAAGTAAACCCTAGATCGTCTTGCCGAAAGCATTCTCAAGATTGGTTACTAGTTCAACAACCGGAGTTTGAGTATATTAAGTAGTTTAAAGAAACAACAAAATTGGATTGATCTCGATTCTGTAATTTTATAATTAAGGTCTATAGAAAAGCACCAAGCTAGTTGAACATGACTTGTTTCTGGCTTGATTAGACCTTGACTTTTGCCAATTAGGAAATTTATCCCTGCTTTTACTGAATCATGATCAAATAATTTTAAGAAGTATCAGCTGAAGAATGGGTTATTTAAACAAAATTTGAAAATGCATAATTTATATAATAGGATGATGAAATGTATTAAAATGTGTTTCATATCTAAAATTGTGCATAATTTACACTGTACTCATTATTCTTGAATGACATTTGGCACTTAATGACTTTCAATGACATTTCTACTACTGCTAAAGGGAAATTACACATAATCTGATATTTTGTCCCAGGTGTCTGAAGTGAGTTCGCTCTTGGGCAGAGCGGGTACAGCTGGGATAGGGAAAGCAGTGGATGTGTTGGATACACTTGGTAGTAGCATGACTAATTTGAACCTCAGTGGTGGATTTGCATCTGGGATGGCTACAAAAGGGATTAAAATCTCGATTTTGGCATTTGAAGTTGCAAATACAATTGTCAAAGGTGCCAATTTGATACACTCCCTGTCAAAGGAGAACATTAGACATTTAAAGGAGGTGGTGCTCCCTTCTGAAGGCGTGCAAAGCTTAATATCAAAAGACATAGATGAACTCCAGCGAATTGCAGCAGCTGACAAGAGGTGTAGCTGTAGAAACAGTTAAATCTATTATGAAATATATGCTCATATGATATCTGCATGGTATATGTAGTGATGAGTTGAGGCTTATTTTGTTTATGAATGTATCAGGGACGAATTGAAAGTCTTTTCGGGAGAAGTTGTCCGCTTTGGAAATCGTTGCAAAGATCCTCAGTGGCACCACTTGGATCGTTATTTTGAGAAGTAATTGCTAGTGTGTGTGTGTGTGTGTATTTTCCTTATCTGCTAGCACTCTATGTACTTGTTAATACATGAAATAAGCTTTTCATTTCATTTTTAGTTCTCTATTGTGATTTTAGGTTGGAATTTGATTTCACACCTCATAAACAATTGAAAGAAGAAGCTGAAACGGTGATACAGCAATTGATGACTTTTGTTCAGTACACTGCTGTAAGTGTTCGCATTATTGGTAGTTCATTTTTCTACCTTTTTAACTTATTGAATTGTTGGTTAAGGTTTATATTGCAAGATTTTTTTTCTCTTTGTATTTTGATTTTTGGTNAGCTGAAACGGTGATACAGCAATTGTTGACTTTTGTTCAGTACACTGCTGTAAGTGTTCGCATTATTGGTAGTTCATTTTTCTACCTTTTTAACTTATTGAGTTGTTGGTTAAGGTTAATATTGCAAGATTTTTTTTCTCTTTGTATTTTGATTTTTGGTCATCTATATTGAGGTTCCTGTATAATACTGAATTGACAGGGAGTGTTGAAAAGAAAATGTTAGAAGGTGAAGATTTGAGAACACATGAATTGGCTGTCTCTTGACTTTAAGCTCCTGTTTGTCATCCATTTTAT
>CAIGRN010054832.1:0-11540 GCA_903798345.1 Fraxinus anomala
CAAACCATTCCATAAGGCATCCTTAGCCTTTCCTTTGAAGATGGTTTCACAATCAACTTAGCATTGAAATTGTGCGAAATAGCTTTTAAGTGATTCACCTTCCTCTTGCCTTATGTCGTTCAACCTTGTAGTTGGTGCCGTCCCATTCTACTTTCTGTGAACGCTCCAAGGAAAGCCTACTTCAACTGTGACCAGCTTCTAATTGAGCCCAACGACAGTTTGTTGTACCATCGCGTAGCAAGTCCATCCAATGTTAGATGGAAACCTTGACATTTAAGTATATCACTCACTTTCTTCAGCCTCATCTGTATTATGTATTCACAGAGATGATAAAGATAAAAGAAGACTGACCAACCTTAGTACATTTGATTCAAGCCAAGGTGGAAAAAGTTGAGCCGGAAGCTTGGTCAAAATATTATAGATCTTTTTTAGTATGTTTCAAACAATAATTAACAATGTATCCTGATAAAAAATTAGGGTTGAGTTGTTTTGAAGTGAAGGGAATGATGCGGATCAATTAGAAGAGAAAATCGTAAACCAATTAGAAAAGAGAAGGAACAAGAAGGATGCACAAAAACGAGCAAAACATTTAAATAAGTTGTTAGACTTTTATCCCATATATGCAATTTGGACGTTCTTTGGATTGGAAAATGTTGTTTTCATATGCGAATCCAAACCCAATCCTCTGGTTTCAAAGGTCACACATCTCCTTCATTTATTGGCTTGGAAAGCCTAATGTTCATTTTTCATTCCAATCTGAAGTCAAACCTCCTTATTGATTGACTTCATCAATTCAGCTTTCTTCTTCCCATCCAAACTATCCCTTTCATCAACACATAAACGAATTAAATCCAAGGGAGTTATCGGATTAAATTCATACACAATTTTAAAGAGAGAATAAGAAGTACTAGAATGCATGATCTAGTATGTAAACTCTATGAATGGTAAACAACCCTCCCAGTTCTTCAAATTCTTATTAAATATAGTATGGAAAAGTTGAGTTACTGTTCTATTAAGTACTTCGATATGTCCATCTATTTGTGGGTAACATGTAGTATAGAATTGTTACCAACTTACCCTCACAAAATCTTCCAAAAGCAGCTGAGGAACCCTATAAGACACAATATTCCTTGGTATACCATGGAGTCGCATTATCTCTCAAAAAAATAAATTAGCTACATTAATGGCATTATCTGTTTTATGGCATGGAATGAAATGTGCCATTTTTCTTAACCTATCCACAACCATGAATATAGGCCTCTACCCTTTTTAGTCCTAGGCAGCCCCAATACAAAGTCTATGACACATCAACTCATGGTGATGTGAACCCACGTAGCAATAATAGCTCCGAAACCCACAAAAAAATTGAATCGCAACCCAAGAAATCTAAAATTCGCGGTTTGAAGCTTGACCCAATATTTTATTGAATCAAGGAACCAAAGTTATGGAAGAACTTGACTCCTTAAAATACAAGAACTACGAACCTGGCTATGAATTTGTTGGACGTTTCAAAGATGAAATCTTTGATAAGTCGAAATTGAGCTCAATGAAGAACAAGAAGAAAGTAACCTTGCTTTGATTTAATTTCTCAATAATTTGTTGTTTTTACAATGAAAAGAATGAATCCTATTTACAGGGAACCCATAAAAACCTAACTAAAATGGAATAATATAAAAAAGATACTATAACAAGAGTTCTACCAAAATAGTACATGCGACAACATCCCCTTTTGTACTATGCGACAAAAGTACTATATGAGATAGCATAGTTATTCAACTAGTTGCCAATTTTGTTTCCTTGATTCCAATGCTTCCAACTCGTTTCCGCATGCATACCCAACATAAAACTTGTTGTTTGGCTTGTTAACTTCAAACTCTTGGCCTCCATAGCTTGAACAAGTAAATGCATGGCTTCAATGATCCTATTTGCTCGCGATCTTTTCATTAGTTCCTCTTCAAGTTGAGATCTTTGTAAGTTTGTTCCCTCCATGGATCCTATCATTCTCTCCCTCTTCAAAAAGATTCATCCTTGAATCTTGACCTACATTCAAGAGAGAAAGATCAATAGTATTGAAAGTTGTAAATACCTTATAATCACGTCGAAAATACATCTTGTAGGCATTATCATTAATCATTTCAAAAACTTGGAATGGTCCATCTCCACTAGGATGTAATTTAGATCTCCTTTGAGTTTGAATCCCTTTCTTTCGTATGTATACCCAAACCTAATCACATGGATCAACTAGTACACGCCTCGACTACTTTCTTTCATTAGCTTCAGATGCATAATATTGATCCTCTTATTTCTACCTGAACTATGACTTTCAACAACTTGTAAATAAATTAAATCCAATAAATTTAGTGGATTAAAACAATACATAATATCAAAGTATGAATACGAAATGGAAGAGTATTGTTTGGTTCCTAACTTAGCCTGTAAAGTCACCCCAAAATAGTTAAGGAACTCAAGATTGACAAAATATTTTTCATGCTTTAAGACATCCACAACATATTTCAAATGTATATCATATCCTTCGAGACTCTTGCAATATACTACAATATCATCAAACCCAGATATGAGATGATGATACGTCACCGTTAGTGAACTCATGTTTACCCCCATGTTTCCTTTGCTCCTCAAGCTCTCCAATTTATTTTGAAGCTCCTTTGCTTTCTCAGGGAACAAGTAATCAACCTCGTGCAACAAAGAAATATCCAAACTAAGGTAGCGTTGGTTAGTCTCCCCAATTTTGTTGTTTAATGCCATGAATGGGCGGTAACCCAATAGGCATGTCCTCATGAAACAAGTCTTCGAAACCCTGCAATAAAGGAATAGCCAAATTATGGAAGGTTTGTTAATTCTTTATAAAACTATCTCAATTTCAATCTCTTTTTCATGGAAGCTCAATTTTGACTTTTCTTTTCTCTCTAAAGACTCTCTTGCTTAAAACTCTCTTGTGGCTCTACTCTTTTTTTCTTTATTTTCAGCCACCCCTCTATTTTCTTTTTCACTCTCTGTTTCATTTTCTCTTGTGGCTTTATTCCTTTTTCATGATTTCCAGCCACCTCTCTTTTTTCTCTCTTACTCTCTAGTTTTCCCCTCTTGTTCCTTCATATGATTAATTGTTTGAGAATTAATCATATTGTGAAATTTGAAACTTTCCATCTAATTATCAAACTTACTACGCTTTGTAACGAGTGCTTCATCTACCCTATACTCCATGAAAGTCTCTAGGATTTCTTCTAGGCCCCTTTTCATGCCTATCTTTTCTATTTCTCATTCTATCAACTTCAACTACCGACATTTGTTCAATTTTAGCACTAGGATAATGCCTATTTTGCCTCTTAACATCAGGAACTCTTCTAGGTTGCCCCCTTTGTAAGTTTGCAACCAATGTATCCCACCTATCCAATCTATCCTTCAATTCTCCACACCTCACATTTATCCTCTCAAAATTTTGTTGCATTGCCATGAAGAATTGATTATTCTCCTCATTAGATGTAGATATTTTCTTTTTCGACATCCTATGAACTAGAATACTATTTTCCTCACATGTTTGTACACGTATGTCACTCAATTTGACTTTGTCTCTGTAATAATCTCGTCACTCTGCCTTTTTCCTCTCAATGCATTCTTACAAGTGCTTCAAGGGAACTAATTCGATATCAATAAAAAGAAATCACCTCTTGCGAAGTTCAAACAAAGAATTGTAGAAGGAATTTGACACTCGAAAGACTCAAGAAAAAAAGGAATGAAACACCAATAAGAAATTCAAGGAAGTGTTTCTTGAATTCGATTCTCGTATTTCGAAACAATATTGACTCCAAATGATAGCTTGGAGATTGAATTGAATTCTTGAATGAATATATATGTTTCATGAAACTTCAAGAAAGTGGTTCTTGAAATCGAATTGGACACTTTTTGGCTGGGAAATTTGATTTTTCCATTGTTGAAACTTTTTTTTTTGAACCACTGATTTTTTATTATTTTTATTTTTTCTTGAATTAAATGTGTGAAAATTCAAAAAAGAATTGATTGGACACTAATCTAATGCACAAACGCTTCATGAATATTTTTGGTGTCTTTATTGGATTGAGAGACTCAAAAGATGAAGAAATCTAATAAGTCTCGAGAACAGGACGAAGGTGAAGATTTAGAATACAAAAAATTGCAGAAAGTAAATATATAACCTTGATTTTAGAGTCAAAGCTCTAATACCGACTGATATGAAATCACGTAGTAATAGTAACTCTGAAACCTACAAAACATTGAATCACAACCCTAGAAAGCTAAAATCCTAGTTTGAAGCTTGATCCAATAATTTATTGAATCAAGGACCAAAAGTAGTGGAAGAACTTGACCCCTTAATTACAAAAACTACGAATCTTGCTATGAATTTGTTGAACGTCACAAAGATGAAATCTTTGATTAGTTCCAAAATCAAAATACTTATGAAAAATATAATCAATGGGCCCAAAATAATTATTTCGTACTTTATCAAATGTATCATATCACTCAATATGTTGTGTGACTATCACTTTGAAATCATCATGCTCCTCCAGCTATAAAGATCCAGCTATAAAGAACCAATTGCTATTTAAGGAAAAAATGTGGGAAAATATATGAGTTGATAACTCAGTGAGTGGAAATTTTGAAAATAGTCATGCTTTCTCGTTTATACATATTTATCGAAAATCGAGTTCGTATTATTTAACAATTCACAATATAACATTAGATATTAATAATCAAGATAGGAATCATTCTCGTAATACCGAAAAATATCATCTCATAATCATGATATTAGCATCAACTGAAATCTATACCATCATCTCATCACATCAAATGTATCGAGAAATCTACCAAAAATGTACCGTCTGACTGAAATCTGTAATCTGGTCATAGCGCGTAGACTGCCCCTCAGCCTGAGCACTCTCGACATGGGCCTTAGGCCCCCTCAGTGAACAGTGAACAAAAGTGGATCTCAAAAACCTCTCATAATCAAATACTAGAACACGGTCAAGGCCCCTCAGTAAATTATATGTACACGGTCAAGACCCCTTCATCCACAGTCAAGACCCCTCAGTTTAGTAAAGAACACGGTCAGGCCCCTCAGTGAACTATAATATAATTACGGATACTTTTCTGGTCATTCTCAATATCACATATGAGAGCACATTCTAATTCACAAATAATCCATATACACTTTTTAAAGTTCTCCATATAGCATAATGAAAGGATTTTTCCATATTAATCATGTAATTGGACAAATAATTACCATAATTGCATAAAATCTATAATACTATAATTAATTTATTAATACTTAAGTAATATTTAAGTTTTTCCACTCACAGATCTATGGATAGCAATCTGGTTAAATTGACAAGTAAATCCAAACTTTCACGTCAATACCTGAAATAACGATATAACAACTTAAATTAAAATCCAATAAGTAACTAATGCAAATCAACCACGTAATTCTTCGACTTCTATGTTTATTCTTACGTCTCTATTTCTCTTAATTTTTCCTATCTTTAATTATTCACCAACAAATCACCACATGATCAAATCCATTAAATCACTATACTTCCATAAAATCACTACCTTATACATATATTAGTCCAATACCTAACCTTCAATATTTATCCTATAATTTCATTCAAACATTTAAAATCTGAAAATCAGAGGTTGACAAAAAATAGCACTAAAATTCCAGATTACTGAATTGTGGTACCAGTTTCTGTATATTAAAATCTGTCTCCAAATCTATTGACAAAAACAGCACTTTCTGGACAAAATTTCAAAAACAATACATATACATAAATTTTGCACGAAAATTGCTTAAAATACCAAAATTGAACCTCAACTCCATATCTCACTTTAATACATAATAAATCAAGTATTTTTTTATCATGTACACACAATAAATCAAATATTCAAGCTCTAATTTGCAAACCCATTTCACATTTCTTACACTAATCTTCCAATATGCATTTCTTTGATATATTCTTGTTTAATATCTAAAATATATTTCAATAACCTACTTCTTGTTAAATTTCGAATTTAGGGAAAATTTTCAAGAAACCTAAAATCCAATATCATTCTTCAATAAGTAAAATTTTATCCTTACCTCTAGGAATTGAAAATTGTAGCTTGTCTTTCTCCTCTCTATTTTTTTTTTTTTTCCTTCTTCTTCTTCTCTTTATTTTTTCCTTTCCTCTTTTTTCTCTCTATGGTTTGGTCTCTGTCTTTGCTTCCCTCCAAAGGAATGAGCAAAATTGATAGATAAGTCAAGGTTAAATGGATAACTATAGCCAAATTGCAAAGTCAAGTCCCCAATCTTCATACAAAATCATATTTAGTCCTTTCATATCCAATAATGTAATGTAAATCTCTAGATTCATTTATATACTATTTCTAGCTTTTCAAGTATTAATAATTACAAATTAAGCCCCATGAAATCATTTATTCAATTTAAATCCTTATTTGGCTAACTTTAAAGGTTGAGATTCNGGTGTAACAATCTTACCCCCTTCAAAGAATTTCGTCCTCGAAATTGAATAAGCTAGAATTCGAACACATAAGGGTATAAAGCACACATAATAAATGATTCCTCCAGCCACCATTAACTAGACACAATTTTATTATTTTATACCTTGCATCTTATATCATAATTGAACTATCCTCTGATCAAATCCCCCCCCCCCTTTTTTTTAAACAATGGTTACATACCAAGACCGAATAACATTCTTTCACCAATTTCATCATAATTAATACATTTTTGAAATATTTCAATATCTTCTATAACCTCAATTATTGCCACTTGACTCTAGTTCTTATATGTTAATTCCAGGCAAAATAAATAATTATCCAAGTCCTCTTTAATTAACAACTATAGTTGATAGCCTCTCTGAACTTGTCTTCATAGTGTCTGATATTCTACTAAAAGAAATTGTACAATGTAATTTAGTTATATAACTTTCTACAACTAAGTCAAAGATAGTGCTCAAACTCCGCCATATATATTAACAATCTTATCTAAATATAATTTTATAAATATATCTCATGAATGACTATATCATTTGAAAAGAATCTTGTAACATTTATCGATCTGTCAACAATGATCCAACTACCATTTAATCTCCATTCCGTGTACTTGGAACCCCAAATGAAAAATACTTGAGGGCAACTACTTCCGTTCTAAATTGGCAATATCTATAAAAATTAAATTGTTCATGATTTTCTAAAATTCTAGCTACCCGCAACAACAATTTAGATTGCTCAATGTTTCCTTTGATTCTATATCACCAAATGATAATATATACACAACTTCAATCTTAACCCTTTCGAATAAAAATATACCTTAAACTCCGGTGATTGATAAGTATCGATGTCTCTTGCAATGTGATAACACCACTATTCCTAAATTCAACCCCAATATAACCCACTCTAAATCATATTTTAATCATGCCTCTTCAACAATCTACCGTATAATCCATAATTCATCATTTTACTTCAAAACACTTTATAAACCTTAACATAATCCATTATCATAAATCAAACCCTCATCAACTTTAGATACAAGAATAAACATTTCCTCAGAATTTAATCTGATAGTAAAACTTTTACATTTCTAAACCCACACAATTTTGGTGCTCTTTCTTTCTATGAAAATGCGATAATAACATTTAATCCTTAATAATTCCATACTCTTATTCCATAAAGAGGTCATTGACCTATTGTCGATGCATAAGCCTTCCTGTATACTGCATAAAGACCTTTAATTAAGATAATGTAACTTAAGGATACCATTCCACAATTGAGTAAAATCTACATTTAACGATCATCTTAGACTTTAGACTATCCAACATATTATCCATATATTCCATAGTGAATAAATCTCCGTAGGATTGGAATAATTTACTCGTGAGATCCAAAATACAATCAAACATAACCCAAAAATTACATCAATAAAAAAGTTCATGAAACTCACCTTAACTTCAAACTTTGGCTCAAACTTCCCAATTGTATGTAAAATAAAAGAATAATCCAACGAATGGCCAAGGTAAAACTTAATTAACTTAATAACCTAAATATATCATCTTATATTGTTATAAGACAACCATAACATTCATTTACTTGCTATTTACCATATCATGTTGTGATCATGATTGGAACAGTAAATAGCAGTATACGAATGACCCCAAACATTTAATAGTATCCATTTTCCTTAAGATCACAAAATAATAGCCTCCATATTTATCACGTAAACCTTTCACACATCAATATACAACCAAAATTTCATATGTTAATTTCCCAATCTCAATAAATTCCCACTCCATTATTCTCTACTCCCTTTTTCTCATAAACATATCTGAATGCACACATCCATTTAATCATATTCTTTAGAAAATAAATTATCCCCATAATGAGTAATCATTATGAAGTCTATCCTTTTTTTCCCACATTCCGGGTAATCAGCAACTCATAAATAATCGAAATAATTGAAATCACCTAAATGTTAATTTCCTCCATGCCCAAGATACACAATAACACATTGTTATCTATCAATTAATAAATCATCATTTGTCCTCCACAATTTCTTATCATATAACATAAGTATACACCATCATGGTTTCTATCATCATCCCATATATGTGGCCACAAATCACCACAAAATGTTTATAACACTAATGATCATTTGCCTTCCCAAGATAATTAAAATTCCTCACTGATTGTCACCAATTACAGAGATAATATCATTCCCTTTTATTTATCGTACAAACTATAATCAAAGATTTTCCAGTATATAAATTAAATGATCATATAATCTCACATATAATTCGGTATTTAGGTCACTATGTACTCCATTCCTTCAAAGTACTCTTAATGGGTACTAACTTACATACACCATTGTACCAATCCAACAACTTATAACATTGTAAACCATTAGATCATTGCAACTGACATACTTTCATACTAGTCGTTTATAAATCTATTAGAAATATTCTTCTATCATTTTAAGTTTCAAACATTCTAGTAACAAGAGCTTCAGACCCCGAGATTTTTGCCACCCCATAGAGGTGGCAAACGAGCCGAGCGGCTCGATCGCTCGGCTCGTTAAAAACGAGCTACGAGCCGCTCGGGCTCGTCAAAATTTTATTTTTTTTTATTTTTTTAAAGGTCTGTATAGTTAAAAAAAAAAAAAAATTTTGGACGAGCTCACGAGCCGAGCCGACCACGAGCTCGTGGGCCGAGCCGAGCTCGGCTCGTGTCGTCACGAGCCGAGCTCGTGCTTATATGTGACCATACACACTGATTATGCATGATATGTCAATGCATTAACTATGAAAACTTTGAAAATCTGGCTCTGATACCAACTGACACGACCTGCCCCGGATCACCCTAGTGGACCCTAAACGTGACGTGTGTCGATGATATATGCTGACTAAATGCAAAATCTACCACCAAGGTTGACTATGAATTACTACTAAACATGCCAAAATCAAATGCTTATGAAAAATATAATGTAATTGGTCCAAAATAATTACTTTGTGCTTTATCAAATTTATCATGTCATACAATATGTCGTGTAGCTATCATTTTGAAATCATCAGGCTCCTCCAGCTATAAAGAACCAACTACTACCTGTAAGAAAAATCATGAGAAAATATATGAGTTGATAGCTCAATGAATGTAAAATTTGAAAATAGTTATACTTTGTCATTTATATATATTTTTCAAAAATCGAGTTCGTGTTATTACTCAGTTCACAATATAACGTCAGATATTAATAATCAAAACATGAATTATTCCTATAATCATGATATAATCATCAACTGAAATATATACCATCATCTCATTACATCACATGCATCAGGAAATCTACGAAAAATGTACCCTCTGATTGAAATATGTAATTCGATCATATGCGCGTAGATTGCCCCTTGGACTAAACACTCCCGATACGGACCTCAGACCCCCTCAGTGAATGGAAGTGGGTCTCAAAAACCTTTTATAATCAATACTAGAATACAGTCAAGGCCCCTCAGTGAACTTTATGTACACGTTCAAACTCCTTCATCCACAGTCAAGATCCCTCAGTGTAGTATAGAATACGGCCAAGGCCCCTCAGTGAACTAGAATAAGCATACAATCACGGATACTTTTCTGTTTGATCTCAATATCACATTTGTCTTATATTCCAATTCATCAATAATCCATATACAATCTTTAAAATTCAACATATACCGTAATGAAATAATATTTACACATTAATCATGTGCTTGGACAAATAATTTCACATAATTGCATAAAATGTATAATAATATAATTAATTTATCAATACTTGAAAAATATTTAAGTTTTTCCACTCACAAGCTATCTACGGGGAGATTAGTTTGGCTAGTGAGCTGTCTCAATTCCTTCGCTACCTCCTGATATAATAATAAATTTATTCAGAACTCACAGATTTATGGATAGCAATTTGGTTAAATTGACGAGTATTTCCAAATTTTTACGTCAATACCTGAAATAACGATAAAACAACTCAAATTAAAATCTAACAAGTAACTAATGCAAATCAACCACGTAATTCTTCGACTTCTATGTTTATTCTTACGTCTCTATTTCTCTTAATTTTTCCTGTCTTTAATTATTCACCAACAAATCACCACATGATCAAATCCATTAAATCACTATACTTCCATAAAATCACTACCTTATACATATATTAGTCCAATACCTAACCTTCAATATTTATCCTATAATATAATTTCATTCAAACATTTAAAAACTTGAAAATCAGAGGTTGACAAAAAATAGCACTAAAATTCCAGATTACTGAATTGTGGCACCAGTTTCTGTATATTAAAATCTGTCTCCAAATCTATTGACAAAAATATCACTTTCTGGACAGAATTTCAAAAACAACACCTATACATAAATTTTGCACAAAAATTGGTTAAAATACCAAAATTGAACCTCAACTCCATATCTCACTTTAATACATAATAAATCAAGTATTTTTTTTATCATGTACATACAATAAATCAAATATTCAAGCTCTAATTTGCAAACCCATTTCACATTTCTGACACTAATCTTCCAATATACATTTCTTTGATATATTCTTATTTAATATCTAAAATATATTTCAATAACCCCCATTTCTTGTTAAATTTCGAATTTAGGGAAAATTTTCAAGAACCCTAAAATCTAATATCATTTTTCAATAAGTAAAAATTTATGCTTACCTCTAGGAATTGAAAAGAAATTGAAGATTGTAACTTGACTTTCTCTTTCTTTTTTTTCTTTTTTTTTTTTCCTTTCCTTTTTTTTTTCTCTCTATGGTTCGGTCTCTGTCTTTGCTTCCCTCCAAAGGAATGAGCAAAATGGATAGATAAGTCAAAGTTGAATGGATAACTATAGCCAAATTGCAAAGTCTAGTCCCCAATCTTCATACAAAATCATATTTAGTCCTTTCATATCCAATAATGTAATGTAAATCCCTAGATTCCTTTATATACTATTTCTAGCCTTTC
>CAIGRN010054860.1:0-11397 GCA_903798345.1 Fraxinus anomala
TTCGACCGCAAAAATTAAAGGTTTGAGTGTAATCTGCAACAAAATGAAATGTTTGGGACCGCGGGTGCAATTTTCCCTTAAAAAATTAGATGCGCTCACCCTGTCCCCACCCACACAACCAAGATTCTCTCTCTCCCAGATCTACACTGTTGTAGCCTAGCGCGTGCCGAACATCCAACGTCTCTCTCTGTGTGCCATATATGTATTTGCTGTCTCTCTCTCTCTCCTTCGATTCTTTTCAAAACCACCCTCGTTTCCCCGTCTACGCCGCTATCACCTATTGTTTGTCTGACGCCCACTGTCTCTATTTCTTCTTCGAGAGTGTATTCAATTGAAACTTTTAATGACTTTTTGAGATTTAAAATTTTTAGGAGTATTCAATATAAACTTTTGGAGACTCTCTAAAAGTATTAGTGTATTCAATTGAGATTTTTATGAACTTTTAAAAAATTTCTAAAAGTCACGGTGTATTCAATTAAAACTTTTTAAAAGTATTTATAAGTTTTTGGGTATTCAAATTTTTATGATTTTTAGAGACTTTTATAAAAACTAGTCATATTTGAACGTGCATTGCACGTTATTTTAAAATATTCTAGTAGTGCTTTAAAAGTAATAATTGATACCAATTTGTTAAGAGTATTTGATAAGTTTCAAACGGATTAAAGAAAATAAAATTTAGGATAATTTAAGAGAAGAAAAATATACTCTCAAAACTTAATTTCTATGATCCAAATTAGTTCTGTAAAAGTAATATTTGATCCAAATTTGTTAGGAGTATTTGATGGTCTCAAATGAACTAAAGAAAGTAAAATTTTTGACATAAATTTAAGAGAAGAAAATTAGTTCTGTAAAAGTAATATTTTATACAAATTTGTTAGGAGTATTTGATGGTCTCAAACGAACTAAAGAAAGTAAAATTTATGACAGAAATTTAAGAGAAGAAAATTGTACTCTCAAAATTTAACTTCTATTATTCAATTTTTTTTGATGACGAAATACTACAAATAAACAATTTTTTTATACTACATTTGGTACTAAAAATTAATTGCTAATACATTAATTTAAACACTCATTAAAATTCCTAAATACATGAATAGAAATAAATTCATTTATAATAATTCTAGATTCATCTTGTCAAGAATCGTTGAGTCTAGATGAATGTGAATGTTAATTAATTGATAATTAATAACACGAAATTCATACATCATAAGAATTTTCTAGTATTTATTACATATTAAAAACGAAAAATAAAGTATTATTGAAATAATTGAATTGTAATAAGGTTAAAATCGTCTAAAAAATGATTCTCACTTGATATGATATTTTAATATATTATAGATATATAATGTACTAACTTTTAAGCAGAAAGTACTAAAATAAAATCTTAAAATTTGTCTCACATTAATCACGAGATTTTGGGAGACTATCATGTAAAAAAAAAAATTAATATGTATTTTTTTATCAATATTTCTTTTTTTTTTTCATTCTACGAACGTTAAAGTTATGATTACAATTTTTTTTTTCTATTGATTATATTAGTATCTCTCTCTCTCTCTCTCTCTCTCTCTCTCTTATTGCTTATTTATAATTTCTATAAAAGAATTAAATTGTATTCTTATAACTTTTTTTCTTTTTTCATTTATTTTTTTGAAAAATATTGATTTTTAATTAAATTATAAAAATTTATATATACTAATTTATAATTAAATTTTAATATATATTTTTTAATTTATCTTTTAAAACTATATTATATTAATAATACTAAATACTAAATTTACTTTTTATATGTATTATTATTACTTATTTAATTAATGTATTGAATTTTTACTCTTTTTAAAAAAAAATTTTATTATATGGGGGGAAAATGAAGGAAAATGGAGAATTGTGAGAAACATCACATCCCATAATGGTTCCCAAGAAGACTATTGTCTACGTTTTCCTATCTTTGTTCATAGTGCACGATGTTGCCTCCATGGTGACTTCTACTGGGAGTTCGCTTAAAAATATTACCGTCTCCAACGACATGAGTAAGTTTTCGTTTCAAAATCTGTACATTAATGAAAACTAGTTCAATAGTATATATTTTTTCCACATTATATATGGTTTATTGCACTGGTAAAAAAATTGCATCCCGTGTTCATGCAACTCGAGCAACAGTAGAGAAAAATAAAGTGTATGTAAATACAACCGATTTTAAAAAGTACATTTCTCTCAACGTCCAACCCCAAATCCACCGGAAGGACGTCCCTATTTTTGCCGTCGTTGAGGTGGGATGAGAAGTCATTGTGACCTGTAATTGGGTAATTGTGACTCGTTAATTATTAATTTCTAACTAATAAATAGTTTATGATTCATTGAAATGTTTCATTTGTTATTAGATACGTGATTATGACCTTCAAATTTTATTTTTGTGATTGTGATCTTGTGTAATTCGTGAATAGTATATGTGTGTGACTTGCTTGATTAATTATAAGTTTTTGTTAAAGGTCACAAATTGTGACCATATGATTTTTGAAAGATTTCATCAAGTTTCTTAAATTTGAAATTATGATAGTTTTATATTTTATATTTACCTTTTTATCTGTTATTATAATTATATTATTATTTTAGTGGGCTTTTGGCTAGTACATGGGCTCCTTTTAAAAATTGTTAAAATAATTTTATTTACTATTATTATTGTTGTACATTTAGCATACTACACGAGACAATAAAGAATATCGATCGAAGCTAGATAAGCACAAATGTTATATGTTACTATTGCAAAATAATCGACTCGACAAATTTATCAACCATGTAATCGAGTACTAAACCTAACCATAGACCTTCATCAATTGTATGGATACAAAGTTCACGTGACGTGTTTGATACACTAAATTCAATAGGATAACGAACAAACGTCTCATTTGCCTCTTTCAATTATCCATGACGTGTATACAACTTTATTCAAATCAAATCAAATCTCAATCCTTATATTTCATTGCATGTAGTTATATTTAGTAGATTTTGATAAAATTGATAAAATATATGATCAGAAAGTTGATAAAAATTGTGGGTTCCATAAAATGTTTGGTTGAAAATGAATACAAAAAAAGGGGGGAAACAGTTTTAGAAATTGGGGACAAACATGTGATAATAACTTTGGAATTGAGTTCTAAATCCAAGCATATTTCCCTCTTTTCGTGTACATAACCAGACGTTTCCGATTCTATTATAATTGCTTGTTTTGAATGAATCCACATAAAAAGAAGGAACAATTGCCCTAGTAGTCTCCAAACTTTTGACCTTGTTGCAATCTTGTCTCCAATCTACATGTTTTGTATCGTCCTTGGTCTCCACAGGACGGATTCTTTAAATTTGGCCAATGCCATGCTCTCTCCTTATAAATCAGAGAGAGAAGGTGATAGAGATAATCAAAACTCATGTATAATTTCATATTTATAGGCTATAATTAAGGTTACAGTGGTACAATGAACATTCACAAATAAGAATTAATTTACAGCAATACGCTAATTATTAACTCGAACTTTTATATTATGTACGATTTGGGTTGTGCCTATTCTTAGTAGTTGGGTTCCATTGTAAGGATGGTTAAGCCCATGCAATCATTATATAATTTTCACTATCTCTTGTTTTGTTTGTATAGAGAGACCTGAAAAATGCCCCAAATATATTTTTTAAAGTATTATTTATTGAATTAATCTACTTTGTCAGATATTTTTAACATTTTGGATGACAAAACGAGGTGTGACAACAAGTGATTGGACGACAACGTTGACTGTTTCTTAAATTGACCAATGACATAATTGTCTGACAATGTAGCAAGATTCTTAGTTATCAATCTCGATTGAGATTGCTTTTAGGTTCCTAAGATATTTATGTGTGTCGTGCTATCAAATCATATCACTCTCGAAATAAAAAAGAGAGTTAAGATAATGTGTTACATTTCGTGCATATCCATAATATTGTTACCAGACATGGGCCATAAATAGATCTATCAAGATTTGAGTTTATTGCCTGTAATTATCATAATCGGACATTGGTGCAAAAAATACCAGAATTAGGTGGCATTTTGTCTCCATTTGGAGCTGGGCATGTGACGAAAATATACACTTCCCAAACAAACAAACTCACTCATTCTAATCCATTTTTCCCATCCTCTTCATTCTAGTCAGTTACTACTTACTATATTATCTGTCTGCAATGGATTCTCAATTTATTAATTTATCATCCTTCTGATTATTGTTCGAATCAGGTCGAAAAACTATGTTTACTTGGTCAACCATAACTTGAAAATTACCTTTAAAAAAAGTAACTTTCAAGTACAATAAAACACGATGTTAGAAACACGATATGGAAACTAAGCCAATCCACTTCAATGGTTCCACTCAAGTTGACGAGACAAATGATCTTGCATGTCATCTTTATTTAGTAATAAAAAACATAATGAAGGTAAAGAATTGGACCTTTAAGATTATAGTGTATAGAGTTTAATTATAGTGGTTTAGGGGAGTCAAAAATGAACTACTATGACAAATCATTTTTTGATTGTAAACACCATTCCCTTCGACATGGTCAAATACAAATATGTAAGTAGAAAGGTGATATGAGTCTAATTTTAGGCGTGACATAACCACTTCATAAAAAGAATCTTAGTAAAATACGTTAAATGAATTCCTGTAGAATTCAATCAACTATTAGATTAAGACTCAATGAAAGACCAGAGGAGGTCTCTATCTCATACTACTCGATCAAGATAGGAACGAAGTACGTATTTTGAGCCTTAGTCTTATAGATATAATATTTAACAACTTTGTTGTAGGTATTCACGAGAGTTCGAGAACAAGCCTTACACTTTTGTCTGACCAACTTGCAAAATTAGATATTTATTGGTACTTCCAAATAAGTTAGGAGCAAAATCTAATCCACTTGAATTCAAACCAACGATTTCACAACTGTGATTTCAATTCGATTTGACAGATTTACAATTTTTTTATTCACCCAAAATTAAATTTATGAATTCTTTTCTAAGAAGACGGAATGCACGCAAATATTTTTCAACCATGATACAATATTTTATTTATTTATTTATTTATTATAGCCTTTTGCCACCAAAATTCACATGCTTATTAAGTTATTACTAAAATAATCTAATTAGTACGAATCAGAGGTCCTTAATTGAATAAACAACTTTTAAACTTTTTCATTGTCGAGAGTATCAAATACATTCTTTTCAAACAAATTGTCTTGGACTTTTAGTTGTCTTGGCCGTTTTGTGCAATAATGCTATCGTGTGTAGCGACTCGAAATCGTATGAAATAATTGCAAGACAAATGAATTGTTCTAAATCTGAACAGATATTTGAATTTGTCTTTATTTTAAATTAAATTACTAATAAATCAAGCTAACCATGCATTAGCTTTTCAATTGACCTACCAATAGTGCTTAAGTAGAGATACAAAGTGATTTGAAAATTAAAAAAAAGGTATGGGTGTAATTTTCCCAACAGTTATTATTATTATTATTATTATTATTATTATTATTATTATAGTAGTAGACGAGATAATAAAGAATATCGGACAATGCTAGATAATCGCAAATGTTTTGCATTGCTATTACAAAATAATCAACCCTGATAAATATATCAAACATGTAATTGCGTACTAAACTTAACTATAAACCTTCATCAATTATATGGAGACAAAGTTCACATGACATGTTTAATACATTAAAATCATCAGGACGACCCTTTACATTCATCCATGGCACACATGCAAGTTTGTTCGAATCAAATAAATTCTCTATCCTCGTATGGTATTGCATATTGAATTCTAGACCCAACTAATGTTTCCCTATTTTCATGTACATAGCCATACATTTCCAATTCTATTCTAATTGCTTGTTTCAATGAATTCACATAAAAAGAAGGAACAATTGCACCATTGGTCTCCAAACTTTTGACCCTGTTGCAATCTCGTCTCCAACCTACATGTTTTTGTATTGTCCATGGTCTCCGCCAGACGGATTCCATCATTTTGGTCAAAGCCATTCTCTCCTCTTATAAACTAGAGAAAAAGAAAGAAAGTGGTAGAGATAATCAAAACATTTGTATATATTTTCAAAACTCATATCTATAGATTATAATTAATATTGCGAGGTACAATGATCGTTCACAAATAATAATTAATATATAACAATATATTTGATATTAATGTTAACCCGAACTTTTATAGTGTGTGTATGGATTGGGCCGCGTTTACTCTTTTGTTTTTAACAAGTTGTTATCATTTTAACTGCATTCAACAATTTCAAATGCTATAAAAAAAAAATCTCTGATCGTTTCACAGATGAAGACAAAGGGAAAATAATGAGTGTAGAAGAAAATGACATTGACTCATTCATATAGAAGAAATTTATGCGTGTCACGTGTTACCAAATCATATGTTTTTTTTGAAAAAAAAAAGTTGATGTATTGTGTTACCTAATTGTTCATATCCATTATTTTTGTTACCAAACATGGGCCATCATTAGGGGAAAAGCCATTTTGCTTCAGAAGCAATGCCGGAAAGGCATGTGGCGGGAGGTGATTGGATGGAAGAGATGATCGTCTTTTAAACTGTCAAATAATAAAATATCAGGTAACATTATGTATATGATTTTGCTATTTGTATATCACTTTTTACCATCTTGTTGTCAGAAAAGTGTGTTGACAATATTTTATTTGATTAAAAAATAGTTTTATTTTTTTAAAACTATCCAATAACAGAATAAAACGTGTCAAATAAAATGTACATCAAACATGATTGTTATGTGAACATTTATATCAAGTATGATGTATATGCAACAGGGATAATTAGATGTAAATGTATTGCCTGTAATTTTCATAATTGGTGCAAAAAATGCCAGAATGAAGTGGCATTTTGTTTCCATTTAGAGCTGGACATGTGATAAAAATAAATACTTTTCAGTCAAATTCGCTCATTCTAATCCATTTTTGCCCATCTATTTCAGTCTAGTCAGTTGCTATCTTATTTATCTCCAATGGGTTTCAATCAGTCTTCAATATTCTTTCTCAATTTATTATATTATCTTCCTCCCGATTATTGTCCGAAACTGCTCTGGAAATTATGTAGGTCAAACATAGTCCGATAATTACATTTTTCATGTTATTCATTGTTCACGATCATCGATCGACTGTAGTAATTTATTATTTAAAGCAATAGAATTATAGAAAATTAATGACTTCGATAACTAAAAATGAATATCATTATTATTTTTAAAAAGTAACATTTAAGTACAATCAAATACCCTATGAAACACACAACGTGAAAATTAAGCCAATCTATTTCCACTCAAGTTGATAAGACAGAAAAATCTTGCATGTCATCTTTAGAATCGAGAAACATAATGCAGATAAGAATGAGACCTATGTATAGAATCTAATTATAGTCGTTTAGGGGAGTCGAAAAAATGAAATACTAACTTCACATAATTTGTTGAAAATAACGTCGTTCCTTTAGATAGGGTCAAATCTAGATGAGCAAGTATAAAGATAAATTGACTCTAATTTTAAACTCGGCGCAACCACTTCATGAAAAGAATGTTAGTAAAATATGTACAATGAATTCTTGTATATTTCAATCGTCTATTAGAATAAGACTAAATGAAAGAACCCTTCTAGGGGGAGGTCTCAATTTCCCATAACTCTAGCAAGTAAATTATAAAATTTTTTGAAGTATAAATAGAAATAGTAAATATATATTTGAGTAAAACAGGTAATTTTTCCTTTTCTTTTATTTTTATTTTTTAAAAAAAATTGGTTAATGGTTCGATTGATTTTAACAATCGAAACTTGAACCAAACAGAATCGAACCAAACAATTCAATTTGACTTTGAAACTATTGAAACCTAGCTCATTTTTGTAATTTCGTTTCGATTTGACAGATCGACAATTTTTTTGTTCACCCATAATTGGATTTATGAATATTTTTCTTAAAGACGGAATGTACACAAATATTTTACAACCATAATACGGCATTTTTATTTTATTTTTGCCTTTTGCCACCAAAGTTCACAAGCTTATTAAATTACTACTAAAATAATCTAATAGCACCAATGACAGGTCCTTAATTTAATAAACCACTTTTAAACTTCTCCATTATTGAGTGTATCAAATACATTCATTTTTAACTAATTGTCTTGCACTTTTAGTTGAGTCTTTTGGCCTTTTATGCAATAATGCTATCATGTGTAGCGACTCGAAATCGTATGAAATAATTGCAAGACAAATATTTTTTTCTAAATCAAAACAAATATTTGAATTTGTCTTTATTTTAATAAATTAAAATTAAATGACTAATAAATCAAGCTACCCATGCACTAGCTTATCAATCAACCTACCGAATGTGCTAAATAAATTGAATTGGTTTTGATGATTAGGTACCGATTGTAAGTTGTACTCAAAAAAAATAGCATATTCTTTTCTTTTTTTGGCACAACGCTATCCTATTACGCGAAATGAAACGTCGTGGCTAGATATGTAAAGCATAGTTGATTTCTTGAAAATGAAAAAAATACAGTATAATCTAGGAGCGTGTAGAGCCAATCAAACACAATTTACTCCAAATGATTAGCACAAATCAAGTCAAATATTAACATATAATTTTGTTTGAACAACAAATGATCGAACTTAATAAAATTCTATATGAATCACGATTGTAGTCATGATCAACGTGATGCATAAAATGAAAGGCACAATTCAAGTCTCAAAACAAATTATTTAATAGATCATGTCGTTTCAATATTAAATAACCTGAGTCACAATTACACACACGGACATTGATGAGAATGGAAACCTACCCAAGGCTACATCTTTCCCCCGTTTCGCCTTATTATTCCAACTTTAGAAGAATAATTACTCAAATGCAATGACCATAACACCCCTTGTCACCATCTTGATATTTTACAATCTCATGGGCAAATTTAGAAACTTGCTCAACAACGAATCCCGTGGGCAGGACGCCGCGTATGATCACATTCATACATTAGGTGGCAAACAAGGCGGCCCCACATCATCGGACAAACCTAAGAAATTGACGGGCAAGATTTGGCCACGTCCAATTTGATTGGTGTGGCCCACCCCACAGATTAGGATAGGATAGCAACATATAACGATATTAAAGAAAACACTAATATTAATTATATTAATTTTGGGATATTCGAGTATATCCTGATAGAATTATTGACCCCTACTGATGTGGATCCTAGCTGTCTGGTCCACCAATTTGGACGACCCGTATTGTTTTACCATGTGGATCAATGCAGGTATGTACACGTAGGACCAATGGGTCCCATATATTCAAGTTCATGGTGTATATAGCCGGTTCCTAAGATCGTTGAAACTCGAAAAAGTAGTTACTTTTAAACAGCTCAATTACGCTGTATTATTAAAGCTCGGTGGGTTATAGGCCATGGCCGGAGTATTGGCTAGAATTCCCATCAACCACCGGATTTTTCCGTGTGATAGCCGGGAAATTGAGTTTTCCGGCGACCCCGCCGCTATAAATTTGTCAGACACAGTTTTTGAGTTTCTGAATGAAGAGTCTGACGGGTTGTCCAGCTTCGACGGGAAAAATGAAGACGACAGTGAAGATGAAGAGGAGAAAAGTGGAAACGAGAATAGTGTAGATAATAGCTTCTGGGAGACCCAAAATCAGCTTTTACAAGTATGTTTATATGTTCTTTTGTCTCCATTGATACACGCTAATAAGTAAAACTTTGCATGTTATAAGGTATAGATATAATATAAAACTAGTAATATGCTATTTGTCATCAATATTTATTAACACCGTGAGTTCGCTAGATGCCGTTAGATTGATCTAAATTATAAGTTAATTTGACCTTACGTGCGAAATTACGCTAATTAAAGCAACAAGTCACTTTTAATTAGTTTCTAAATGGTTAAACATACAATCCAATTTCCCTAAATTGAATTATCGTAGTTGTAATGTTTGGAAAGTAATAAATAACACAATGTTTGATGATGGAGAAATCCAAGTAGGTAAAAACTCCGGGACCAATCAAGTAACCTCCACTATAGACAATGTGAGTTACAGTTCAATTCCAGCCTAGTTATACTAACTGTTGTAAACCCTGCAACTTCAAGATCTGCTGCTCATTCCAATCTTACGATCTGTTACCGTAGATACTATCCAGCCAACCCCNACTATAGACAATGTGAGTTACAGTTCAATTCCAGCCTAGTTATACTAACTGTTGTAAACCGTGCACCTTCAAGCTCTGCTGCTCATTCCAATCTTACGATCTGTTACCGTAGATACTATCCAGCCAACCCCACTAGATTTCCTGATCTACCTTCTGTAACTTTCAAGATCTACTGTACTTACGGACTCACAATCTTCTATCAAGATATGTTGTCTTAGTCTCACGATCTTCTGTACACATCTCTTCCAAGTGGATACCCAGAAATCATCTATTCATGTTCTTCTTCTTGAACTTGAATCATTTCCTCAAAGTGTTAAGGAAGTCATATGTTTTGAATTAGAACCTGTGATGTTTTCCAAAACCAGATTGCCGGATCACAAGAATAATATGTTTGTTTTCACCAAAAAAATTATGCTCTTGGATCTCTCAAAATATGATGTGGATGTGTTATGTAATGAAAGCACAATGAAACAACCTTATAAAATTCGTCCCAAACGTCTTTATTTATAGTTGGAGATGCTTAGGTGTTATGGACCATATAAAACTCTTCAAAATCACGAATTAGGTCCGGTCGCATAAATACGTCCTTCGAGCAAGGGAGCCTTTCGCTCGAGCGAGGGTGTTGTCGCTTGAGTGACAGCAAGATGAAAGGCAGGCGACAACTCTTCTGTTTCTCGCGCTCGAGCGTGAGTCAGGCGAGCAGCTAGTGAAATTTCGACGCCACATTTTCCTTGTTTTCAACATCTAACCCTAACTTAACTCATCTATATAAAATTGCATTCAAGTTCCTGACTTTTTACAAATGTTCAATTAAGACTTTTTTTTTGTTCACAAACATGCTAATTACAACATTGGACCTAACAAATACCTATATGACTAGTTAAGGTGCTCCAACGAGAGTGCTATACCTTACCTTTCACTTTGTTGTCTCCACCTATGCTTGCTCTGCAAGACACCATATCAAGTGCTATGATGCTGTTTGAACCATTCTCGAACCTTTGACTGTCTTTGCTCGTTGGGTCATTTGGTTATATGGATCATCACGTTATCATGTTGAGAAGACATTGAAACTCGACGTATTATCACAAGAAGGATAATGGTCATACAAATAGCATTATTCTTCTTGTAATTCCCGTTGTCAATCGACTCCATCTTTCGGTCTGATTTTACTCCATG
>CAIGRN010054864.1:0-12658 GCA_903798345.1 Fraxinus anomala
TTCACTCAAAGTATCACAAATCAGGGGCTAAAGATTACAGATCATAAATCTCAAATCGGGAATTTGAGAGATGAAGAACAGAAGAAGAAACCCTAGACATACGATAAAGTTTCTTTCAAAAACCATAGCACGCGGCCAGAAAAATGAAAACCCTCAAAAGTGCCAAGTGAAATGGCACAAACAAAGAATAATAGAACCATCCAGAATCCAACCATCAATAGCTAAGATCAAGCCACATGTCTCAATCTAGTTAAAACCGCATCATTAATAAAATCGCATTTATCACAAACACGCTTTCAACACAAATTCTAGAAGCACCAATATTCGAACCAGGGTTCGAATTCAACATTCTCCATCTTGCTACCATAATTTGGGACTATAAGTGCAGCCATGAGCATTACCAAAATTTCACTTTTCATTTGCTCTAAGTACATATACAAACATTACAAAGAATTAGCATATAGATGTCTCAAGCAATTAGCAAATATATTTGAAAGAATCACATTTGTACCCATATCAAATGGATTAAACTGTGTCGCAACTTTACCAATTCCAAAAATTTCTTTTGAAATCACATCTCTTATAAAATGGTATTTAACATCAATATATTTTGTTCTATCATGAAACATAGGATTTTTACTAAGATGAATAGTATTTTGATTATCAGAAAATAATATAGGATGATTATCAACAAATCAAAGTTTTGATAATAAACCACTTAACCACACTCCCTCTTTTAGAGTATAAGTAGCAACAATATATTCTGTTTTCATAGAAGATAGAGCAACAACTTTTTGAAGTTGTAATTTCCAGCTAACAACAGTTCCACATAAGGTATCAAAATAGGATGAAGTTGATCTCCTATTATTTCTATCTCCAGTAAAATCAGAATCTGTATATCCCTTCAAATTTATATCATCTTTACTTGATTTAAACATTAAACCTAAATTAGGTGTACCTTTAAGATATCTTAATAACCATTTTAAAGTATTTCAGTGTTCTTTTCTACGGTTACTCATAAATCTACTTAATATGTTAATACTGAATGCAAGATCAGGTCATGCACACATCATGAAATATATAACAGAACCAACAGTATTTGCATAAGAAACTTTAGACATTCTAGCATATTCATTTTCAGATTTAGGACAGTATTCAGAATCTAACTTAAAATGATTAGCAAAAGTTAAGGTTACATGCTTGTTGTCATACATGTTAAAATTTTCAAACTTTTAACCATGTAATCATGTTGATTCAAGAATAGCAAGTCCCTTTCTTTATTTCTCTTAATCTACATGCCTAGTATCTTTTTAACAAAATCAAAATCCTTCATATCAAATTCAGATTTGAATTTGAATATAATATTATCAATCTCAGATTTATCACAGTTAGCAAACATCATATTATCCACATAAAGGACTAGATACAGAGAATTTTTTAACTCCATCACCTTTACAGTATAAGCAGATGTCATATTGACTCCTTTTGAAACCAAGTTTTAGAACAAAATATCAAACCTTTTGTATCACTGTTTAAGTGCTTGTTTTAAATCATTTAAGGATCCCTTTAATAGACAAATTGTATTTTCAGGATTTCCTTTTTCAAAATCAACAAGTTGTCTCATGTAAATTATTTCATCTAACTCATCATACAAGAAAGCAGTTTTAACATTTAATTGATCAAGTTCTCATTTAAATTGAACAACAAGAGCAAGTAGGCATCTAATAGTAATATATTTCACAACAAGAGAAAAGATTTCAGTGTAATCAACACCTTTTTGAGTAAAATCTTTTGTAATAAGTCTAACTTTATATCTAACATTTTTATTATCTCCTTCTTCTTGTTTTAGTCTATAGATCCACTTATAGTCAATCAATTTCTACCCTTTAGGTCTGTTAACAAGTTCCCAAGTTTTATTTTTAAGAAGTGAAGACATTTCATCTTCCATGGCATGTATCTAATTTTTACTTTCTTTGTACTTAATGACATCATCATATGAGTTTGACTCATTTTCAAACTATTCTTGATAAGTAAATAAGGAAACAAAATCATCACTATCAAATCTAGTAGAAAGTCTGATATGTCCCATCTCCCTATCTCTTGTAAGTTATATTCATCAAGGGAAAGAGAAGTAGAATCAAATTGGATAGACTGATCAACTTCTTGATCATTTCCAATTTATTGTATAGAAACATTTTCTTTAGAACCAATTTATCTATTATAGGAGTATATTGTTCAATGTGAGAAGGCTCCACCTCAATTTGAATATCTTTTTCAATTAATGCATTTTCTTTTCCTTCTAAACATGGCATTAAAGATCATTAAAGATAACATAATTTCTAATAATGACTTTATAGCCCTTTTTACATTTCACCCATAATTTGTAGCCTTTAACATTTTCATCATAGCTCAAGAAAACACATTTAAGTTATCTAAGTTCTAATTTACCAATATTTTGATGAACATATGCAACACAACCAAATACTTTCAGGTGGGAATAGTTCACAGAATTATTAGAACAAATAGATTCAAGTACATCAAAATTTAAAGTTCCAGTAGGACTTCTATTTACAAGATACTCTAGTAGGACTTCTATTAACAAGATATACAACAGTTTTAACAGTTTCATCCCAAAACAGTTTAGGCAAACTATAACTTAAAAACATACATCTACCTTTACTTAATATAGTCATATTCATTCTTTCAACTATTCCATTCTATTGAGAAGTATAAGCGACAGTTTTATACCTCAAAATACTATGTTATTAACAAAAATTATTGAATTCATAATTGCAAAATTTCAAACCATTATCAGTCCTTAAGATTTTTATTTTATGATCAGTTTGATTTTTAATTTGAGTTTTCTAGACTTTAAAAACAGAAAAAGTTTCATTTTTGTTTTTTAATAAGAAAACCTAAATTTTCTTTGAAAAATCATCAATAATCAGTAAATAATATTTGAAACCAGATAAAGTACACACATCAGCAGGACCCTATAAATCAGTATGTAAGTATTCCACTATTTGTTTGGATTTATGAATTCTAGTTTGAAAATGTAATTTGACTTATTTTCCTATAAAAATTGTTCACAAAAATCAAAATCACCAAGATTTAATTTTTCAAAAACTCCTTTTAATTGTAAAGAATTCAAACTATTTTGGCCAATATGGCCAACCCTATCATGCCATGATTTTGCTACTATAAAGTTCTTAAATACAACAGAAGCAATTAAGTCAAGTAAGGATTTAGCTTTTAGAAAATAAAGGTCATGTCTCTTAAGGGTGTTAATGATTAAATCACAACCCTAAGAATTTTAATGTGTCCTTCAAACTCCATGTCATCTAACATACCTAAAGACATCATATTCCTTTTCAAATCAGGAACATACCTTGTTCCTTTCAGGAATAGAACATTAGTATTATCCAATAACAATTTTATGGTACATATTCCTTTAACTTTACAAGTAATATTATTTGTCATTATAACTTGCCATCCAACTATTTTTTCAAAGTCAAGAAAACAGTTTTTATTTGGATACATATGGAAGGAACAACTTAAGTCTAGTAACTTGCCATCACTGAGTTGCTTTTCTACATTAATAAGGACTAGACCAGTTTCAGGCTTAGCTTTATTATTCACTAAAGCATAACTAACATCATCAAACCTCTTTTCTTTAGAATCGTTTTTCTTCTTGAAGCAATCTTTAGTAAAATGACCCAACTTCCCACAGTAGTAACACTTCTTACCTTTAGCCTTATTTTTGAACTTATTCTTATCACTCAACTTATTTTATTTTCAATAAAAAACTTAGAGTGATAATTTCATTTATCAAAAGCTTTTCCTTTACTAACAAATTATCTCCATTTTGACTATTACTATAATCAACTTTTATCTCTAGATCCTTATTTCTTAGGAAGTTAATTATAATATCAGTGGTAAGTTATTCCTTACAATTTTTTAGAGCAACTTTGATATCTTTATATTTGTCACTAATGGAGTTTAACAAGATACAACCATATGATCTTTTGAAAGTTTTTCATTACAGTAGGCTAAGTCTAGGGTAAATTTTGTAAATCTATTTAAATTTTCATCCAAATTAACTGAGGGATCCATTTTGAAAGAAAATAATTGTTTCAATAGGAAACATTTATTTGGAGTGGTTTTTGTCACATATTTAGCATGAAGTATTTAGAAGCAGTTTTTGTTTCACCAATTTATCACATCTTTACAAGAAAATAATTCGTCAATCAACTTCTTCAAGTTCAGTGTCTTTGCAGGAAGTAAGTTAGCAAGCCAACTATCATCTAGAGCCCTAACACATCTTATTTGCATTAAAATTTCCTTCATTTTTTGGCTCCACATATTAAAATCACATTTTCCATCAAACTGACTAACTTCAAATTTAGCAGAAATCATATTATAAACAAGTATACTCACAAAATAAAGACAATTTTCACATATTTGCAAAGAACAGTAAGAGTACGTATTTGTGCCACTAACCAATCACAGTAATACACTTAGTAAAACAAGATTTTGCGAATTTTAAGCAAACACGGAGAATATGCAAAACAATACTCAAAAGAAAACACAATAACAGAGATCACAAGACTATGTTTCACATATTCCTCCTTCAAGATCCTTCAAGTACACACCCATACTTAATTTATCTCAAATTAATCTCATGGGGGGTTATTGTGTACAGTAAAGTAAGGGGAAAATCAAGAAATCCTCATTTTTGGAAAGTAAACTTTACAAAAAATTTAAAAAGATCTCACCCAACAAGTTTAAAAACTTATTTTCTTTCGATTTTGCTTGACAGCAATTCCAAAAATTTTTTGGATCTATTGCAAATCAACCAATTTCTCCAAGATCCAGGTATCTTGCTCCTCAATAATGGCTTTGATACCACTGTAGGACCAGGTTCACATGATATTAGTGTTGAGAAACAACCATCTTATAGAACAAAATAGAAGTATAGAAATTAAAATCAACACAAGCGATTTTTTTTGGCCTAAACCCGGGAGGTTCGGCGACCACTTTCAATGCCTACATCTCTCGTTGAGTATCCAATAAATTAGATTATGTTCAGTTGCACTAAGTACCCAAAATGGCTACAAAATGTTACAAAAGTTTAACCAATACAGAGAGAAAATACAAGAACACTTATCGCTTAAAGACACAATGATCGATGTACAAGAATCACTATGAATCTTCTCAAACCCTCTGAAAATAATAACTCAAAAGAACCCTAACGCTCTTACAAATATTCACTCAGAATATCACAAATCAGGGGCTAAAGATTACAGATTATAAGTCTCAAATTAGGAATTTGAGAGATGAAGAACTGTAGAAGAAATCCTAGATAAATGAGGGAGTTTCTCTCAAAAACCATAGCAAGCAACCACAAAAATAAAAATCCTCAAAAGTTCTAAGTGAAACGACACAAACAAAGAATAATAAAACCATCCAGAATCCAACAATCAATAGCCAAAATCAAGCCACATGTCTCAATCTAGTTAAAACCGCATCATTAATAGAGTCGCATTTATCACAAACACAATTTCAACACAAATCTGGAAGCACCAATATTCAGACCAGGGTTCGAATCCAACAATTGGGACAAAGCAATGTAGCACCTTACTGCTATAAAATTCCTTGGGTGAATCTTTTGTCATAAGTTCTTATAGAAAGTATTTAGTTACTTTAAAAACGGTTTAAATAGTATTGAACATGATTAAAGATAAAAAAAATATTATAATATTATAATTTTTTTGTATTGTAATAAGTTACCATGAAACCATAATTCGAGGATATATTTGGTGAGTGCAGTATTATATATATGTTTAGCCTTTCAGTTCGACTAAAGAATCAAAATTAAATATGGTATATTTTCAGAATATAGAATACATTGCCACTTGACACATATGGCACAAAAGTGAAATTAGAAATTTATATACAATAATTTGCACTTATAATTATTTTGAAGTGTAAAAGCAAAAACATCTCATTCAACGGAAGAAAAATGGACCTAATCAATCGAATTATGATTCATTGGTCCACACACTGGTAGAGCTAGCACCCCTGAGCCCCGATGGTCACTCGGGCTGGCTCCGTCGGTATTAACAAGACTGTTCTTTGATTATGTATATGAACATTGGTAAAAATAAAATAGGGGAAGATTCTTGCAAAGAAAAAAAAATAACTAATTACATAATCCCAAAGAAAACCTAAACCCGTGTGAAGGAAACTAGAAACACAAGAAAAAAAATGAAATTTAAAGATTCAAACTTGATTTTTACTGGAACTAGACGATGTTGTGGAGAAGAGCAGTGCTACTCTTACCCCCGGTAAGAGTAGAAAAACTTTGTGTACAATCATAGAGAGAGAAACAAAAGCTGGAGAGGACAAAATCGAACTAATTTGAGAGAGCTCAAATGCAATTATTGTGTTTTCTTTTTCTTTTCTTTTTTTTTATTAAATTTATTTGGAGCCCTTTCATATTACGATAGTGCTAATATGTATTGTTTCGTGTGAGAATATAATTTGTGTCACCTTAACATGCCCTTGGAATTTAGGGTGTATTTGAGCCACATTATTTTGGAAGAATGTATTTCGGAGTAGTAAATTGATGGAGAATGTGTGGTTGAAAAAAAATGAAAAGTTATTGATATGATTAAAAATATTATTTTATTGAAAAATGTGTGATTAAAAATAAATAAAAAAATGAAAATAAAAAAATAATGTGACTCAAATAAGAGATAAACAAAGAAGATTAAAAGAAACGTGGCGGCGGCAAGGCCATGACTTTTCACTTTTTCATTTTTGAATGTTTTCAAAGGGAAATTTGGCAACGTGGTTCAATTTCAGGGACGAATTTGTAATGTATCTTATTTTGAAAAGGGTTATTAACATGAAATGTCCTTACGGATAGAGTTCAATGTACAAAACATCCTTACCTTTTTTTTTTTTTTTTTTCACCTTTTTTTTTATGGTTGAAAAAAAATGAAAAGTTATTGATATGATGAAAAATATTATTTTATTGAAGAACGTGTGGTTGAAAATAAGTAGAAGAATGAAAAATTTAACGTGGCTCATACACGGACTAATAACAATTTGATTCCACGGGTATTAATTGAATAATTTATCATTTTGTACTTTTAAATATGATCAAATACTTGACTTTTAGTCAACTAATGATTTTTTTTACGAAAACCATTCAAATGAAATTTCAGCAATTCAGTTTTGGTTTGATTAAATTGAGATAAAATTTTGGATTGAGAAATCCTACTATCAAAATTGAGAATGAGACAATTTTCTGGCACTTTCAAAATATGAGATCCCGGATAATGCAGTTGTCTGAACTTACAGTTATTGAATGAGGTTTTATCACGTATTTGTTAGTCTTTTTTTTCTTATTATTTTGGATTTTATTGGATTATATTTTCATACGTATATCATTTTAATGTTTTAGTGCTTTTATATATTGATTGAAATTTTTTAATATTATTTAACATTTGTTTGGTCCACATTAATATTTTCATTTTCATTCTTCTAGTCATTTCAATCACACATTTTTTAATAAAATAATATTTTTCATCACATCAATAATTTTTCCTTCTTTTTCAATCATATATTCCCCATCCATCAAATCAAAAAAATGCATTCTTTTACTCAAAATATGCACCAAATAGACGCTTAATTAAATATTAATGAACGATCTCGCTATTATGGTTGAGATCAATAGTCGTCGGCCGTCCTAACTTGTCAACATTCTTGAATTTGCCACTGAGTCCACATGAGACTATTTGATTCTATACGATCAGATTATCGAACTATGTCCAACCTATAAATTAGAGATCATATAAAGACTTGTTGAGGTTTATAAATCATAATTCTATTTTACCAAGAGCAATCAATTGTATAAAGAAAAATAAACATTCAACAACACGTAAAATTTATAGATATTCGCCTTAATGTGAGATTATGCTATTTTCATCGCCGTAAAATTCACTACAATAAATAAAAAGTTGAGGAGAGAAAATCGCATACCTGTCTCTCTCAATCTCCTCTCTCTCTCTCTCTCTCTCTCTCTCTCTCTACAATAATAATAATAATAAAGTCTAATAACGTTTGCTCAATCACCTCACTCCTCAAACCCACTATATATTGTTCTCTTCCTTCGTCATTTTCCTTCTTCACGTATTATACACCAGACGGAAAGATTTCTCTCTCATCTGCCATGGAATTTTGAACCAGGGAGCACTTAACCATGAAAATCATTTTGAAATTTTTGCTTGTAATTTCAGTTTTTGCAGTTACAGAATCATCAAAATGCAACAGTACAGACCAAACCCTGCTCTCCAAGGCCTTCGCCTCTGTTACTGGTTTCAACATCACCTGGTTCAACCATTCCCAACCCAACTGTTCGAATCCTCCAATTCCGGAAATTAAACTCTCATCAAGAAATCTTAGTGGCAGCGTCTCATGGAAGTTCCTAAAAAACATGTCCAATCTTCAAACTATAGATCTCTCCAAAAATTATTTGACTGGCTCTGTTTCTTCTGCTCTTTGGTCTATTCCATCTCTTGTTGAAATTAACCTGTCGATGAACCAGTTAGGAGGCTCAATCGTGCCCCCAAAACCTGCTTTTTTAAAATCTTCAGTAATTCGAAAGATTAATCTTTCTTTCAACAGGTTTAAAAATTTTACTTTTCTCTCTAATTTTCGTAATCTCACTTTTCTTGATCTCTCACACAATGATTTTCGAGTTGTTCTGCCGAATTGGTTCACCAACTTAACCAACCTTGAGACTCTTAATACTTCTAGTTGTAATATTTCTGGGAATTTAAAGCCCATTTCAGGTCTCTCACATTTGAAATATCTTGATGTTTCAAATAATAAATTGACTGGATATTTTCCTGCTGATTTCCCACCTTTACGTTATCTTCAGTCCTTGAATGTCTCGTTCAATAACTTCTCAGGTGAATTGGATTCAAAAATGATAAAAAAATTTGGTAATTCATCTTTTATTCATGCCGGAAATTTCAAAACTCAGAATTATACTGAGTTGCCTCATCGTTCACCCACCCCACCTCACAAATTACCAGACAAAAACATAAACTTCATCAAAAAAATGAAACCCAAATCGAAAACCAAGACTCTGGTTTTAGCCGTCTCACTTGCATCAGCATTTCTTGTCTTGGCTATTGGGGTTTTCACATATTGCGTGTACAAGAAGAGAAAGATGGCTAGACAAAACAAATGGGCAATTTCAAGGCCAATTCAGGAACCATTTAGATTCGAAAAGTCGGGTCCATTTTCTTTTGAGACTGAATCCGGGTCCTCATGGGTGGCTGATATTAAAGAACCCTCTTCAGCACCGGTGGTGATGTTTGAGAAGCCATTGATGAACCTTTCATTTAAGGACTTAATAGCAGCCACATCACACTTTGGGAAAGAGTCACTTCTTGCAGAGGGTAGATGTGGGCCCGTTTACAGAGCCGTACTTCCAGGTGACCTCCACGTGGCAATCAAGGTCCTGGAATATGCTAGGGGCCTTAACCATGATGAAGCTGTAGCCATGTTTGAAGACTTATCAGGGTTGAAACACCCCAATTTGCTGCCTATTTCTGGCTATTGCATTGCAGGTACGTGGTCTTAGCCTCGTTATACTTCTGTTCACATTTGGTACGTACGTTCCATAAATGCTGTCGCCTACCGTAAAAATCTATTATGAGAGTTACTGATTTAGCAGTGCCCAAATTCAATGCGTTCACGTGAATGGCAGTTCATAAGAAAATGTCACAGAAATCGAACTTTATAGTGCATAGAGGCCAGGCATGTGATTTGAATTGATAACTTGGGACTTACCTAGTACTGTAGCATAAAAGTATGTCTGTCTTAAATTTGAAGAATCTGGTTTGAAGTAAAAATTAGCAAAGAATAATCACTTATTTCTGTCTGAACTTTGAAGAATCTGGTTTTAAGAAAACATTAGTAAAGAATAATCACTTATTTAACTTTGAGTTTAGATTCATCACGGACATTTAAACCTAACTCATTAAACGAGGCATTTGATTGATGACTTTTGACAGTGACTTAACATTAATGGAGTATCATTTGGTAAATTGCATTTTATCTGCAGGTAAAGAAAAGTTGGTATTGTATGAATTTATGGCCAACGGTGATCTCCACCGTTGGTTGCATGAGCTTCCAACGGGAGTACCCAACGTGGAAGACTGGAGCACTGACACGTGGGAGCTTCAAAATGGGTCCGACAATGCATCGCCGGAGAAATTGGAGTGGCACACGCGCCACCGCATTGCAGTGGGTATAGCGCGTGGACTCGCTTATCTGCACCATGCACGGTCCAAGCCGGTGGTGCACGGACATTTGGTTCCGTCTAATATCATGTTGGAGGATGACTTTGAACCGCGGATAGCTGACTGTGCACTGAGTCAAGACAGAGTCGGTGGCTCCACAGAGGCTGATGTTTATAACTTTGGCGTAGTGCTAGTGGAGTTGTTAACAGGAAAACAAGGTTCACATGAGACTGTCAACTGGGTGAGGAAATTAATAAAGGATGGAAAAGGGGAGAACGCTCTTAACTCAAGGTTGAGACTCGGTGGTGACTCAATGAGTGAGATGGTGGAGTGTCTCAGAATTGGGTACTTGTGCACGGCGGAGGCGCCAGGGAAAAGGCCCACAATGCAACAAATTTTGGGTTTGCTGAAAGACGTACGTCCCACACCATTAGATTTTATCTGAGTTGACTCGGAAGTTTCCAAATTGACTCAAAACGCGTGAATCAGTGTAATCACTCATTCGCTTCTGTTTATTGAAGGCAGTCAACAAACAGACAGCTGGTTTACATTTCTACCACGGTGCTGGTCACGTGCACACTTGATTTCGGTAGGATTTATTTCTCGAGAAGCATCTGTGCATGCCTCCCATGTCTTCATTGGCAAGTAATTATGAAATTATTGTTTTTTTTTTCTTTTCTCTTTTGGAGTATTTTCTTTTAACTCTGAGATTAAAATTAAAATTTTGATTTAAATTAAATTTAATAATTAATTTTAAATACATACTTAATGAGATTCACAAATTATTCAATTTCATAATTCTCACCAAACATGAGTTTTAATTTATTAAAATAATTAATGCTCTAGGGAAGAACACGTGTGTATTGCAGTACATATTTTCAAGTATGTATCCAAATATTGTTACTTTTGCAGTATAAATTAAATTTAACAACATAAAGGATTTCATTTTATACAAGATAAATGTTAAAAGATTGTAGAAGGTGGACAAAAATTGGTGGGGACTGGTGGGGGTGCCTTTAAGGTGACAAAAGAATCCCACTTAGCATTTGTCTTTAGTATGGTATGGGAGGTTCGAAAATTAAAATCACAACCTACTTTATTTTTCTATGTCGTTCCTTTATTATTTTCTTTTTTCTTGTTTGTTTGCCCTTTTTCGTTAATATTTGTCGCTTTATTCCTTTATTTATTTTTTAATATTCCATTTATTTTTCCAAAGGTGGATAAAAAAAGAAATATTCCAGTCTATTAAAGTGCATAAGAACAATCTTTGGCAAAGGGTTGGGATCAATATACGAAACCATTTTTCTTTGGGGACCATTAACTTAGTTGCAATTTTGGTCATTGGATGCCACCGAAGCCCATATGCTTCTGAAAATTCTATCAGTTCATTGGACTGATAGTCAATTTTGTAGGCTTTCGTAAGTCAACAAAATTCACGAGCATTCCATGGAGTTTGTCCTGCATCTATAAATTGACAAGACACACATCGGAATTTTCAACTCAAATTATTGAAGTAAAGAAAAAGATAATAGGTAGAGGAATTCAAGTAATTGGAGATTAAGGGTGTGTTTGAGTCATATTATTTTAAAAAAATGTATTATTGAATAATAGATTGACAGAGAATGTGTGGTTGAAAAAGAAGAAAAAGTTATTGATGTGATGTAAAATATTATTTTATTTAAGACTGTTGTTGAAAATAAGTAGAAGAATGAAAATGAAAATAAAAATTTTAATATTTACCAAACATAAGCGAAATAAGTCTCTGTGTGGTAGGCATTTTTGTGAAGAGAATGCATTTTTTTGGTTGATGTGATGGAAAATATGTGATTGAAAAAAAAATTATTCATATAATGAAAAATATTATTTTATTGAAAAATATGTAGTTGAAAATAAGTAAAAGAATGAGAATGAAAAATATATTAATGTGGCTCAAACAGAGACTAAATTTGTTAACAATGGCATAATGTCCTCGTTTGGTTTAGAAAAAAATAATTTTTTAATTTTTTAAAAATATTTATGAAATATGTTATTAAAAAGTAATAGATCTTGTTACGCCCAAATCGGCATAAACCCAATTGGCCAACGACCAATGGCCCAAAAGTAAAGAAATGACTGAAGCCCATTTGCAAAGGTGTATCAGTCAAAGCCAAGAAATTTCGAGGCGCCTGGTGTACTGTCGTAGGCACTCAAAAATAGTCCTTAAACCTCTAAAACTAATGTAGTAATGGAAGTAAATGTCGATCTCACGAACAGTGTGTAATTCAACAATTTATGCTTCGTATAATGATTGGGGAGTATTTGTTTATAACAAAATCAATCTTATAACAAATAACAAT